>JARHVA010000876.1:4055000-4288122 GCA_037957365.1 Torreya grandis
TTTCTAGAAGACCTATGGGATAGGGTTCATAGGCTCTCTATAAAGTCTAAGACTTATTAAATTTTAATTTTGAATACTATCAATTTAATATATATGAATATATATTTAAAGTATGCAATTATAATTTAAATAATCTTTCTTTATTCATTGAGGAGTATTAATCCATTAACAACAAAGAAGAAACTATAATTCAAATTCTTCATAAACATGTAATAAAATTGCCTAATGTGTCAATTGATAAAGGATAGATGTCACTCATATGGGGTATTACATATTTCCTCCTTTATAAAAGCATCATCCTTGATGCGCCAAACCAACACAAGAAGTTGAAGAATCATACATTACTAGAGCACATACTAGGTTGCAAATAATTTAACTCTAACCAAACATAATACAACAATGTATTTTAGACTTATCAACATGTTTTAATATTATTATAAAATTGGATTCCTTGAAATTAATAAGGTTTTTCAGTTAATATAATTATTAATTTTATTAAGGCATAACCCATAGTGCTAAAGTATCATACTATCATCTAAATAAGTCTCAACCAGTTGAAACTCAAGATATTCTACCAATGTATAATTATAGTAAGCAGTGTATACAATAATAATGTTGTTTTCCTATGATACTAGATAGACTAAGTTATGCACCATCTCATGGTGAGAGTGCACTTGTTGAGATTAGAGCCATTCTATGACCAAGCCATACTGAGCAATATTGAGCAATATCAAACAATACTAATAACCACTATCTGTCATAAATCAATTGATATCATAGAATGCTACTATCAAAATGTTTAAAGAAATTTTTGTACAAGTATCCATCTATTTTAAGATCATATATAAAAAAACTATGTGTCATCCCATGGTAAACATACAAGGTGAAGAACAAACAATTAAACATGGTAGAACCACATAAATTAATACTGATCAATGCTAAGCAATAACATCAACTATCATATGAATTAAGCAATATCAAGGTTGAAATAACCAAACATTCATTGTATACACATACTATTTTCAAACTTTATCAATTATTGACGATTTTTATCTTGTAGGAACCCATTGAGTCTCAATCTCTCTGGGTACATGCCTAAGGGGTGCATTGAGAAAGGGGTGGGTAGACCATTAGTGATTTACATGATTGTTGTCCCTTTTTTCTACTTGATATCAATTCAACTAGTTCCTAAAACTATTCCCCTAAGCTTTGCCTCCTATTTTACACCCTCCTCTAGTAATTTACCATCTTCATTATCCATTTACCTAACTTAAACCCCTTTTTGGTAGTTTACATGACATAGCCGATCACATCAACCTTATATTATTATTTATAAAACTTACTAGGAGCTATGTCGACCATGGTCAATATAGTTCATAACCTAGTTAGTTTTTTTTCAATTACAATAGTAGGTTGACCAAGTTGACCTTGTCAACCTAAAATTTTAAAAGGGTTTAGGGTTAGATCCAACTATATAAACACATTCATTTCACCATTCTTAGAGACAATAAGAGTTAATTATTTATTTGTGCTTCTTTATAATCTACTCTTTTGGCATTCTAATTGAGGAGTTTAGCTTAAGGTTTTTACTTAAAAAATAATCTTGTCTTGTGGAGAAGTCTTGGATGCTTTGGATTTTATTAGTTATCCTTACAAACCACAAGATCAAGTGTGAACCTGCAACAAGCATATCATCTACATAAAGTAACAAGATAATATAACTACCATTTTCCAATTTGTTAAAATAAACACAATGGTCATATTGACATTTACTAAAGCCATGCTCTGTCATAAACCTATCAAACCTTAAATACCATTGTCTTAGAGCTTGCTTAAGACCATATAAGCTTTTCTTCAACCTGCACACAAGTTTCTCCTTACCTTTGACCTCAAAACCTTCTGGATGATCCATATATATCTCTTCATCCAAATCTCTATGAAGAAATGCTATCTTAACATCAAGATTCTCAAGATGCAAATCCTCAGTAGCAACTAAAGACAATATAGTCTGAATAGAAGTCATCTTTACTACAGGAGAAAAAATTTCACCAAAATCAATACCTAGTTTCTGTGCAAATCCCTTTACTACCAACCTAGTCTTATGTCTCATTTGTCCATTCTCTCCTTCCTTTAACCTGTATACCCATTTATTTTTTAGTGCTTTCTTTTCGGCTAGCAACTCAACCAAATCCCACATATGGTTCTCTTCCAAGGAATCAATTTCCTCGTTCATGCCATGCTCCCATTGTTTCCTAGATTTTACCTACATTGCCTCATCAAAAATTTCTAGTTCTCCACCATCAGTGAGCAAAGAGTAGTATAAAGAAGGGGAATAATGAATTGGAGGTTTACTTACCCTTTTAGACCTCCTTATGGGCATTTGAGACTCATTTATAGCTTGTTGTCTGACCAAATTTTCTTCTGACAGTGACCGATCATGGTCATCTCTGATCGATGTTGGTCTGCACTTGACCGATGTCAATTCCACTTGATCGGTGCTGATTTCCACCTGACCAACATCAATTTCCACCTAACTGATGTCGGTCTCCACTTGACCGACGTTGATCTCTGTGTTTTTCTGTGAGTGATGATTTTTACTTGTGAGCTCATTTAGATCATAACCTCTTCCAAATCAAGATTGCCCTGCTCAAAATTATTTAGCCTCTTGAGCTGATCACTATACATCACCTTCTCATTGAAAACTACATCATAGCTTCTAATAATTTTGTTAGTTTTTAAATTCCATAACCAGAATCCAAAATCTCCAAAACCATAACCAATGGAAGTGCACCACATAGATTTAGCATCCAGCTTCTTTCTATTTTCTTTATCAATGTGCACAAAAGCTTCAGAACCAAAAACTCTTAGAAATGAAAGATTTACCTTTTTACCTGTCCAAGCCTCTTTTGGAATTCCACCATCTAGTGCAGTAGAAGATCCTCTATTAATCAGGTAAACCATAATATTTACAGCTTCTACCCAAAATTGTAAGGGCAAACCAGCATGCAACCTCATACTCTGTGCATGCTCCATTATTGTTCTATTCATCCTTTTAGCAACTAAATTTTGCTGAGGTGTCCTTGGAACCATCCTTTCCTTGTGTATTCCACTCATAGAATAATAACTATTGAATTTATTGCTGTAGTACTCACCACCATTGTCAGATCTAAGGCACTTTAATTTCAAACCTGTTTCATTCTCAACCAAAGCTTTCCATTTCTTAAATGTGTCAAAAACACCATATTTCCTCTTTATACAATAAACCCATACCTTTCTTGTAGCATCATCAATGAAAGAAACATAATAATGTGATCCTCCAATAGAAGCTACTTGAGCTGGTCCCCACATGTTTGTGTGAACAAGCTTCAACTTGTGCTTCTTCTTTATTGACCCAGTTTTGAGAAACCTCACTTTATTTTATTTCCCAAAAATACAATGCTCACAGAAATCTAGATCTATGCTTTTCAAATCTAAAAGCTTAAATTTTGACTTAAGAACATTCATTCCCTTCTCACTCATGTGACCAAGCCTACAGTGCCACAACTTTGCATCTACATATGAAGTAGATAAAACAGAAGGAGAATAATTAGTAATACAAGTAGATAGATAAAGTGTACCTACTCTCTTACCTCTTGCTAATACAAGTGCACCCTTGAAAACTTTCCAAGATTCAGCTGTGAGAGTTACTGTGCAACCCTCATCACCCAACTTTCCTACAGAAATCAAATTCTTCTTCAGGATGGGTACATGCATGACATCCTTCAACACCCATGTGTTGCCATTCTGTAATTTTAGTTGCACTTTTCCTTTGCCAACAATTTTACAAGGCTCATCATCCCCTAAATAAACTTTTCCAAAATCTCCATGGACATAATCATTGAAAAATTCTCTATTTAGGGTTGCATGGAAAGAGGCACCAAAATCTAAACTCATGATTCTACTTTATTATCCAAAGAAAATGTAAGAGCATCCTGTGCAACAATACCTATAACTTTTGCTTCTTTATTACCTTCACGCTAATTTTATTTGTTATCCTTCAACCAATAATCTTTCTTTGCATGCCCTTTCTTTCCACAATTCTAGCAGGTTATTCTTCCATTTTTGGATTTGGATCTACTTCCTATCTTTGACCTTGATTTCTCTTGTTTGCCCTTCTCTCTTTGCCTTCCCCTGATTTCAAGACTTAAAGCATTACCTAATGTTTCCCTTGTGCTTTTCTTATGAATTTATTCATTCAAGATTACACTAACAACATCATCAACTTTCAAGATATTTGAAGTAGATGCAGTATTACTAACTGCCATTACCAAACTATGCCAACTTTCAGGTAAAGAGCATAAGATTAAGAGAGCCTTAATTTCATCATCAAAAATTATTTTGACTAAATTTAACTGATTTACTATTGTATGGAAATCATTAAGATGACTAGATACAGATCCACCTTCCTACATTTGCAAATTAAATAATTGCTTCATAAGATATACCTTATTCGAAGCTGAGGGCTTTTCATATAAATTTGCCAAAGTATTCATTAACTCTACCATTGTCTTTGCCTGTGATAAGTTGGAAAACATAGAAGCTGCCAGGCTCAATCTTATGGATCCAAGAGCCTTTCTATCAAGAACATTCCATTGTTCATCTTCCATATCTATGGGCTTCCTTGAAACCCCACCCAATGGTAAATACAGATCTTTCTGATACAGATAATCTTCAATCTGCATCCTCCATAATTGATAATTATTGCCATTGAATTTATCCATTCTTAGTTTACTTTCTTCTACCATTGCTTTGCTCCCACTCAATCAGAAACCCCTGTGAGTGAATTCTATAAGCAAAAAACACTAATACGCTCTGATACTAGTTGTTAGTGTTTAGAGCTCTGATACCAGTTGTCAAGATCTTAGAGTATAATTGATTACTTTTGTATAAGCAACTAAACATGGAATTGAAACCATAAGTAATAAGTAACTAAAAATCAAAATAAACAAATAATAAGAGATATGAGAAATAACCAATCTGTATTAAACTCTTCCAGAAGGAAATGCAATGAAGAAATCTCTTTCTCCTCACACCTCTCAGATGTACAATAATTTTCCCTCAAGAGTTCTCTATCTCTCTCTTAATCAATTACAATTAATTCAATTACTGAATTGTTCACCCCTTAATTACAATACTGCCCCATGGGTCTCTTAAATAAAATTGAAAGCAAACAATAATTAGAAAAATAGACTCAAGACTAATTTTAGTCTTTACATGCAAACTAACTATTCTCCTAAAAATAGCAATTTTGAAAATGCTTGGAAACGCACAAAAGTCGGTGTTGGTCTGAAGATGACCGATGCTGGCCGACCCCTAATCGATGTTGGTCAGTCTGGGTCTGATGATGACTGATGCCGGTCAACCCCTAACTGATGTCGGTTACTGTGTAAGCCCAACAACCTCCAAATTAGCTCATTGGTGAAGCTTTTAGCTCCACAACTCAACACTTATCTTGCTTCAACACACATGGTTTTATACAACTGGGTCAAACCAGTTGACATAGTTTTTAAAATTTAAAAGTAGTATTCAAGGAAATTCTATAGAAAAATTATAATATTAATCATCCCCCAAACCACCAAGGTTACTCTCTTTCTCTCTCTCTCAATTCATTACTTCATTATATCTCTATTTGTTACAAGTTTGCAGTCTTCAAAATTGTAACCCTACAACAAACTAAGTCGACTTGGTTGATTTAGTTCTGTAGCTTGTCTTCTATCTAAAATATTGACTCAATCTAGTTGACTCTATTCTTAAACACTCTTGATTTCATAGAATAGTAGCGACTCAATTGACTCTATTTTGTACTATTTGTATACATTGTCATCTGAACTCATTTTGTACCATTGTTAATTTTAGAATTAATTACTATTTATTAGTAATTAATTCACACTTTCACTTTCAGTTCTTTACATGATTAGAGTAGTTCATATGGTCTAATTAGGTGGTTTATAAAATTACTATTTAGTTACATTATTCTATTCTTTTTGCACACACTATGAAAACACACAATATTCAAAACACATTTAACATTTGTCTTCCCCACATGATTAATAGTATATATTGGCAAAGTATCTGACACCCTTATCACTATGAGATTGTGAAGTGAGGCAGTAGGCCCCAATACTAAGTCATTATCATTTTCAACATAGATCCCTTTCAGCCTAAACGCCTCAAAACTATCCATAATTTACTTTCTAGTTTTCTATTTTCAGCCAAATTCCCTATAACACTTAAAATAACACTTTCTAATAATCTAATAACACATAAGATGCCCACTTAATTAGAATTTAATTTTTAGTTGACTACTTTATCTCTAATTATCATGTTTTTTATTTCAAAAATTTGCATTGGCCAATGTTGGTGAGATGTTTTATGTTGTGTGCCCCATTGGATCACTAATATTGATCCAATTGTTTGTGTGTGCTTCCATTTATTGACTCAATCATATTGCAATTTTTTTTTTGTTATAGCACACTATCATTCTATTTAGTATAATCTCTTACAAATTATGTTTTCCCTTATCTAGAATATAGAGAAGACTTGTATGATTCTATATCCATTTTGCCAGTCATGTTATAGTACTAATTCGACTTGGTTGACCTTGTATTCTTATCAGGCTTAGTTTCACACCCTGATTATAGTACTAAGTTGACTTGGTTGATCCTATATCCTTATTAGGCTTAATTTAATATCCTTTTTGTAGTATAGAGTCGATCTATACTCTTATTGCTGACCTTGATATTTTGTTTGGCCAACTTAGTTATCTATCTCTCATTCTTATTGCTTAACATCATTTTTATTTTATCAAACATCATGAAATTATCTATTAGAATCTTTTTGGATAACCTAAATCCATTTAGACACTATATGGGGTGTTATTTCCTTCTTATATTTTATTCCCTTTTTCAACTTTTGGGGCATATTGCAATGCCCATCCACATATTCCTTTAGTCTTTGGGGCATATTGAAATGCCCATCCACACATTCCTCTAGCCTTTGGGGCATCTTACAATACCCACCCATATGTCCCTTTAAACTCTAGGGCATCTTGAGATGCCCATCCCTACATTTAATTACCCTTTAGGGCATATTGCAATGCTCACTCTTACTCTACATTTCATCATAAAAAACTAAGTCAACTTCAAGAAACCTTTTGAGACATAAGCTTGTCTCTTACATGCTCATCCTTGATATAGATGTTAGCATAGTTTCCTTCCCTTATTTTCAGACTTTCTATATGCTATCTACCTAACACTTTTTGTAGGATACTTACATGGGTCTCACCCTTTGTAATAGTTCTCTATTTTCACAAATCTTAGTCCTTCTTTTCGGTCTTTTGGTTTCCCCTTTTCTCATGAGTTGCATTATAAAATCATGTATAAGACCTAGTCTTCCTCATAATTTCCTTCTCTTTGTTTTCATAATTTATACACACTTTTTAGCACCTGCTAGGTTTCTCTTTGTGGGTTTAGAATGTTTTCCTACATTTTTCTCATTCTTATGATAAGGAATCACATTTTTCTATCATTTTATCCCTTTTTTTCCCTTTGTCACATTTTTTGAAAATTTAATTAACTCAAATTGTTTCATGTTTCATTCCTCTTGATTTCCTTTCCTTTCACTCCACATTGGATAAAACAAGGTTTAAGTCAAGATAACACTTTTATTTAATATGAATTTATGAGATTATTAGACACCATGCCTTCTAAGTTCTCTTTCTTAGCAACCAAGTCCCAAGTATTCAATTGAAAGTCATTTTTAACACCCATGATTGGTTTTTTGAATCTGTATGGGGGAGGAATAGAAAAAGCCATCAAAAAATTTAAAATCCATATAATTTGAAAAAAAAGGCAATGATATACAAAAGGAAACATACTAATCTCAAAAGTCAAAATCATACCAAAAGATGTGATTACAAGCATATCTCCAATCAAAGCTCAAAATACACAGTTGGCATCACATTAGAGCTGAGGTCCATTGGGGTGCAATAGGCCAGTATATTAGAATAGGAGAATTCAAAAAAATTTATGGTGCTACCTACATGTTCATGCACATATCCAATATTCATAGTAGATTGATGGCTTGTAAGAGGTCTTGAAGAATGGGGAACATGTTGTGGGAAGGTAGGTCCATTTTATTTTTCATGCATATAACCTTTATGGGATGATCTACATACTTAATTTTGTTGATCTAAGACTTGTGTGGCTAGGAGAAGTTTTTGAAAGTCCTTAAGGTTGAAAGTCCTCTTGTTTTGACAAACCTAATTTGAATGTTTTGGCTTTGATAAAGAGTTCCTTTACCTTGGTTTTCCTTAATTCTCCCCTCCACCCATTTCAGTTTACCTTTGATAAGAAAAGTGTGATCCTAAATCTATTTTCTCTTCTTCTATATTTCTTTCTTCTTCACATCTTAAAAACATGCTAGCACTACTTTGTTTCAGTTTTATCCATCATTAGAGCAAAATAATATGCTTGAGAAACTATGGATTACTTTCTTTACACCATGGCTCTACATTTATAGAATTGCTTTGTTTTCTTTTACCATTTATCATTGTTGTACCACCCCTTTTTATGGGCACTTGAGTCCATTTCTACTTTCATGTACTTTTTCCATTATTGAGTGAGGTTGGTTTATTACTTCTCACTCACTAATGTTGTTTTCCCTTTTATGCATCTTTTTCCATTAGTGATTGAGTAAGGATTGTTACTACTCATTCATCAATGCTATTTTACTATTTTTTTCTTGCCCATATTTGTTTAAGGATTGTTACTGCTTTCACATTGATGTTTGATTACCATCCCTTTAAAATGTATCTTTGTTTTGACTTGGTGAGTTTACCTTTCTTACTTAAGGTTTACTCATTTGATTTTTTAGGTATTTAGTAGCCTTGGATTTTTAGTTACTTGATTTACTCCAAATTTTGATTTGGTCATTTGGTCTAACATAACACTTGTCACCCCAGCTTTCCAAACTTTCAAATACGTCCCATCCACATAACACTAGTTATCTTCAATTTTCTATGTTTATTTTTGATTTTTCTCTTTAGTTTTATATCCTTGGGTTTATTTAAAGTTGTCTCTACACCCTCCATTATCAAAACTACAAATATAATAGACAACCATCCATCGATAAAGGTAAGTCAAATTACACATTTCATTTTTTAGTAATTTCCATTTCAATCATTTAATTTCAGTTAATTTTTCTTTAAAATAATGCAATTTTTTTAGCTTCAACATTGTGTGTTACTATGTTCTTTCTCAAAACACCATCCCCTATTGCACCTAAGTGACATGTGATGAGCATCAAATGGGGCATATATATACACATAATATTTTCAAACTTTAATAATTACTGATATTTTTTAATCTTGTAAGAAGTCATCAAGTCTCAATCTCTTTCAGTGCATACCCTAAAGGGTGCACTGGGAAAGGGGTGGGTAGACCATTGATGATTTACAATATTGTTGTCACTTTATACCACTTGATATCAATCTAACCAGATCCTAAAACCATTCCCCTAAGCTTTGTCTCCTATTTTCACCCTCCTCTAGTCATTTACCATCTTCATTAGCCCTTTTTATAACCTAAACCCCTTTTTGGTAGTTTACATGACATAGTCAGCCACATCAACCTTATATTATTATTTACAAAGCTTACTAAGAACTAGGTTAGCCACGACCAACATAGTTTATAACCTAGTTAGTTTTTTTTAATTATGATACTAGGTTGACTAGGTAAACCTTATTGGATTAAAATTTTGGAAGGGTTTAGGGTTAGATTTGCCTATATAAACACACCTATTTCACCATTCTTAGAGAGACAATAAGAGTTAATTATTCATTTGCACTTCTTTACAATCTACTCTTTCACCATTCTAATTGAGAAGTCTTAGCCTAGGGTTTATCCTTGTAGAATATTATTATATTATGGAGAAGTATTGGATGCTTTGGCCTTTCTTAGTAATCTTTACAAACCATAACAACCTCTTGCGAAGCAACATAATAGATAGAAGTAACATAAGTAATAGTTTTTACATATATTGCTCTCTCCATGCATTAGGGCTTTACCTATACATAACTTAAATATAATTATCTTATACATGTTTAATTTTATGTTTAATAACCCCCATGTTATTCCATAATATTTGGTGAACACTATATTATACTTTAATTTACTTGTTATTAGTTTAGTGAATATGAAAACATAGGACCTAGTTAGGCTTACTACGTAGTTTTACTTGACTGGAGGATTTAAAATCCTACCTAGTGATATTTATTGTGGTAAGATATCCCTTGATTAGGTCTATCATATTCATATTGGGTATGACCCTAGTTATTTAATGTATTCCCCATCAGAAGTACATGTAGGATATATCTTCTCTGAGCTAGGGTTGATTTGTATATCTACTGTATTTCCCATTGCATACACTTATTGTGTTTTACAAATAACCTCATTATACTTGCAAATGAATAATGAACATATGCTATATACAAATGATGTATAGAATAATTTAACCTCCTTAGACCTCCCAAGAAGGATTCTACTTAGATCTCTCAAAAGGAGGATAATAAGTGCTTTAGCTAAATATTATATGAAATTACCACGTCTAGTGGGTGAAAGGATGACTCAAGACTTGGCCTTGTAATCAAGCTCATCACACCCTATAGATATATTCTAAGCTACTTGTTCTCCCCATACACACAATAAGTGTATAATGATCACATTATGACATTCATGAAACTAGTGTTCAAACATAAAAGCAATAAAACCTCACCAACATAATCCAATAACTAAATCAAGTGCCAAATAGCCTTAAAAATATATTTCAAAAGAAATACTAAATATCAATAAATCATCTCAATTATGTAATAAGGTGAGATCCAAATAGTCATAAAAAATTGAAATTCCAATCAAAGTAATTCAAAACCAACAAATTATCGGAGTGAAAGAAAATTTAGATTCAAGAAAACAAAAGTGCTGGTTTTGGAAAACAACATACATTAGCAATCAAATCAACATAAAATAGGGCATAAAAAGCTCACAAAAAGTACACATTACATCACTATGTGGCTAAAAAATACACTTGAGGGGAGAAAAAATAATATAAACCTCAATTACCTCCTAAAGGTAAGAGTAAAACATCAATATCTCTATATGTCTCTCAAAGGTTCACAAGGCTACATCAAATATAATTCATGAAGGTTGTTATTTTTATAAACACTAAGGGGTGGGTGAAAGAACACATCATTTATAAAGTGACCATTATGCACGAAGAGCCCATTGTGCCTAAAGCACTTATGGTGCACACACCTAAGACTGGGCCAATGAGAATAAATTGCTTGCTTAATAGCTATGAGAGGCCCTGTTGATTTAGATAAAGGGGGTGCCCCTCATATCTCTTGGAGTCAACGGGCACCAACTGCTAGATAGTATCTATTATTGATCAATTAATAATTCTGGATAACACCATAAAATAGTGCCACAAGCCCTTAATCAGTGCCCTATCTCCCTATCCACTCTATTTATAGAGGGGGGAGGGGATAGAGGACAAGAGCCTCTATAAATAGACAGTTAAGGCCCCCTACCTAATAATCAGGAGGCTATCTCATGCAAAGGAGAAAAGTGGGTTTTCAACTTACAAAAATATCTAATTCCTAGCCTATGACCCAATCTAAACCATTATAAACATGATTTTACTCCACCCTCAAACCCCATACTTACATCATTACCCAAATACTAGAGCAATAATGCAGGGTTACACAACACAACACATTACTGCATAACAACAATTTTTACTTACACATCATATATTTACATGAAAAAAAGTTACTTCACACAACATTTTCATAATAGGATTTGCACACAAGGTACTTCATAAACATATTCATGTTCATGATATAATAATTGGGATTCACACACATATCATACTGCTACCATGACATTCTCACTCTACTATTGCATAACAATGCTATTTATATATAGGGGATCCATTTTTTATGGGGTTTGTTACATATACAAAGTTATGATGGTTTACATAATAGGTTATAATTATACATGTACATAATAACTACAAAAGTTAAAGGTTCACATGTTTGGCTTGAGATAACTATTTACATCTATTCACAATCATAACATAATTTTACAATTTATTGGTATCACACAGGGTGGTAAGGTCATCTCATCATCCACATAAATAATATTGACATCCTCCATATCATATCTATCATAGAATTTAACACTATTGATGTCAAAAGAACTACCACCATGGTCATACATACATGTCACCCATCACCAACCATAACTGTTACAAAATTAAAAATAACAATCCCCATCCCTCACATAAGCGCAACTATATATATATCTCAAAGGTATTCTGACCAACTAAGAATAATTTTATTTTTATTTAGAATTTGATACTTTGTTCTTGATTCAAAATCTCTCATCTTTTCAAAAATCTAAGTGTATGTTTTTTCTAAATGGAAATATTATCTCAAAATGCCATGGTAAGTGATTATCTATGAATAAATACATAAATTGGAGTAGATAATTTTCATTCATAAAATAAAGTTAAATATATCGTAGTCAAATATTTAAAAGTACAACATTGGAAACCAGTGCCCCATAAATAAAATATTAGATCACTAACTATAGTAACATACTATAACAAAAACAAAATTTGAGCCCACAATCAGTGCAGTCTCAAGGTTTTGGTGGTCTTGCACTTGATGCCTTAATGCATTCAGCATAATGCTCCTTGAATGCTAAGTGATTCTCAATCTAACCATCACGTCCATCCTTAGCTGGTTTAGAGGTCAACCTTGCCTTCAGTGGGAAATCTTAAATGAAATGTCCCACACCCTCACATACATAACAAGCCTCTAAAGAAGGCCTACTAAGTCCTGCACCAAAAATATCTACTGGTCTAGACTTTGCATGCTAACATACTTGACTAGGTTTGCTTTCTGTCCCAGGGTAACACACTTTCTAAAGTAAGGTGAAGTCATCCCATATGGAAAGTGAGAGTGCCTCTCCTATATCCACAACTGTTGTGTAATACAAACCTTATATTAACATGGTCAGTGACTCCTTGGTTAATGCTATTGTATGGGGTACCTTACTTATGGTTGACATAGATGGGTTCTCTCAAGCATACCCTGAGCTCAAGGTAGTCTCTTATCTAAAATATTTATCAAGTGCCAAAGGTTTTGAAGGATTTGCTAGTTTATTTGCACTAGTTGCTCAAGTAATGGTTCCTGATGATCTCCATTGCATGAACTACCCATGTTGTCCACGGGATCAATATTGTAATAAATAAAAAATTATTAAAAATTATAAGAGTATAAAATTGCACTTATACATCCCAAAGCTCTCATTTTTTAAACCAAGATTTGATAACAATATATAATGCCTAAAATTTTTGTCCAAAAACTCATGTACTTTTTTTTGTTTTATTGTTGTTTATTTATTCACTATGGCTGATTCATGTTTAACTATTTTGATTTGGTCAAGGTGAAATTAGAGTATAACACACAAAATTATTATAAAATTTATTTAATACCTTTGTTTTCCACCATGAGACCTATCTAAGATTAGAATACAAGTGTAAAAGATTAAAATCAAATTAATAAGCAATATCTTGATTAATTAAATGAGACAAGTCACATTATTAAGAAGAGTCGAATTATAATTTCTTAATTTAAATGATCAAAAATTTATTTACACATAACCTGATCAGCACTAAAGGGGAACAAGATGAGTTTGAATAATAATTAATTAACACAAAGTTATCACTTTAAGACTCACCAAGGGAAAGTCATCTAACACTAAACAAATGTACTCTTAAGGTACTCAAGATAAGGAAACCAACCAGTTTAAAGTGAAATGGTTGACAAAAACCACATGATGATCAAATTTAAACTTAAATTAATATTAAATATATATCTAACTAAATATGTATGAACCCAACATGAAGGAAGACAATAAACACCTTTAATCTAGCATAAGAACTTAGACCCGATGCCTCCACCACAACTTGGGTAACCTATATATCAGGGTCTGATGTAGTTTTCCTTACACTTGTGATGGCCTCCTCTATGAGACATCATATCAAACAAAATTTTGTGATCTAAGACAATAAGGGAACTGGTACATCACTCAGGCAATTTTCTAAATCTCTATTCATCTATTATAATGATCAACACATCTTAAGGTCGTCAATTACTAACTACAACATCTCAAAGTGCAAGTGCTTACCCAAACACTTTCACACAATATCAAAACAAGAACATATGTGACTAAGAACTTATATTCTCTTATTCTAATGTGGTCAATGACTCTATAATATCCAAATTAAGTAGATAAATTTTATTTCCTAAATGAATCTCAAAAAGGTGTTCAAGATTAATACAAGAGACAACAAGCTCAAATATCAATAATCTACAAGGGTCACTATCCACAATAGATGATCAACTAAGAAAAATATGCTATTAAAATTGATGATTAATACATGTGCAAGGGAGAATACCATACCATTTGTGATTAAGTAATCATACTAAAAAGTAGATACTTTAAGTATGTGTTTCAATAACACACTAAATTTAATTGTTAGTTGCCCACACTAGGAGAGTAGTTAGTTTTCTAAGCATATTCTCTAAGAATATTCTCAAGTTAGTTGATAATAACCACACAAAGGGGTGTTCTAGGGGTTAGTATGCTAAGCCCGTGCTCACTCCCTAAGCTACCTACATATCTGTGGTGATCACATCACATGCAGAATCAAGGTTAGTTTTAGTTCACTCATTCTTAAATAAGTGTTAGTTTAGATGTGAAGATAATCATCCTTCACTAATCACCTACATGACTAAGCAAAACATCATTACCCCCTGTGAGTAACCTTGTGGCCACTAGTTAACCCAACACAACTAGACACTACTAGGAGTTACAAGTACCTCCATTCATATGGGAAGTATGCACGTACACAAAACTAAACTGAAATGTGGAAACCAAGAATTTTTCCAAGATTAAAAACCAAAAGGACTTCAAGTGGGCCCTATCCTAGGTCCACCCACTGATAACTAAGGCCAGACACAAATATTTAGATTTACGGTACATAATTTAAACTAAGGCAAAAAGTATAAAAATACATAAAATAGTGTAGATTAGCCACAAATCAAACTATAAATGTTGGAAGGTACTAAAACAACCATCACAATCATAAGGCCTTTTCAAACGAGACAACATACACTAATTTTCACACTAGTAATTAAGTACAAAAGTACCTCTAGTTTAAATCTGATATAAGAGGATAAATTTTTATTTTCACAATATTTAATTATTTAAGTTATAAATATTGAATTACAAATAACAAAATACTTTTATAATGAGGAAAAAAATCATGATTTAATAAATTATTCTAAAGTGACTTTAATTACCTAGAAAACTTGCCCCTCAAAATTCTAAATAAATAGATTACAAAAATATCATAGGAAAAATAGTAAACTTAATAATAAAATTTATTTTATTCTTTTGATGATAATTTAAATATTTAATAATTTTCTTAGAACTTTTAAATTTGAAAAATATCGTTCCTAGGTATGTTAAACACATCGATTCCAAATCAACTTTAGGGCTAGAAACAAGAGTTAGTTTTATTTCTGCAAAGAGCCTTCAGAAGTGGTCTCAAAGAACCCCTATTAAGGGGGTTAAAAATTATTTAATGGTTGGTGATGGATTCCACTACCTAAATGAATCATACACAAACTTTAGTTTTGGCAAACTCGTAGTTTAAGTATTTTATATAAACAATTTTCAAAAGATTTTTAGACCTATTTAATAGGGTCCAAAAGAATTTGGCCTTGCGACTAGGTTCTACTTGAATTATTTATAGATCCTCCTTATTTACCATCTAAAATTTATTTGAAAGGAATTAATTCTTATTTTAAAATTTTAATAAGGTGGAATGCATTTTAAAGTTATTAAAAAGAAAATAAAATTAAAGTTTACACATAAGTCAAAGCTAAACAATGGATTAGCAGTAAATTTTAATATTTTTATTAATAATAAAAAAATATTCCCACTTGAGTTTAGGGTTAAATATCCACCCTTAAATTGGATGAATCACCACTATTTGATTTAGGGTTCCCTCAATGTTTCCTAAACTTCTCTTTGGCAGGATACAAGTCTACTTCTTTCATTTTGCTTTCATTTCTCTCTTTCATTTTTTATGTCTTGTAGACTGAAGATGGAGCTACAAGGGAAGAAATCCAAATTTTAATCTTATTCCACATATATATATATATATATATATATATATATATATATATATATATATATATGATATATATTCTTTCAAAATATATATATTTATATGTGTATGTGTACAACCATTAAAGTTTGAAAAAAAAGTATATATACATATATATCTGATATATATTATTTCATAATATATATTTATGTGTGTGTGTATACAACTATTAAGTTTGAACTCTCTCTCTCTCTCTCTATGTATATGTTTTGTTTATACATATATGTTTTGTTTATATATATATGTTTTGTTTATCTTAATTTAACATTATATATATATTTATTTTATTTTATTTAATATTTTTAAATATATATAATAATAAATTTATTTTATATATATATATATATATATATATATATATATATATATATATATATAGAGAGAGAGAGAGAGAGAGAGAGAGAGAGAGGTGTACCTATATAAATATGTTCATTTATATATACATTTTTAAATATAAAAATATAGGTTTAACACAATGATTTTCAAAAATTTATATTTACATTAAGTAATGTGACAATATGAACAATATGTACATTTCAAATGAATAATTTTTTTTTGAGCAACAAATGGAAAAGCTACCATACATAATTTTCACTCTTAAATTTTAACATTTATTACGAGAGAGAGAGAGAGAGAGAGAGAGAGAGAGAGAGAGAGAGAGAGAGAGAGAGAGAGAGAGAGAGAGAGAGAGAGAGAGAGAGAGAGAGAGAGAGAGAGAGAGAGGGGATTATTATTATATATTCAATTATAGTACTATTATTTTTTTAAAAGATATTAATCAATAAATTTCTTTCAATATTAAAATCAGAGAGTGAGAATGACCTTTTTTTCAACATGCAACAAACAACTCAACTAAATCATTTCCATTTTCAATATTGATCTCATCTAAAAAAACAAGGAAAAAAAAGAAGAGAGATATATAATGTTCTCTATAAGGGATTATACAACTCTGAATTAAAATTTCTATTTCAAAAAAAAATATCAAAGAACAGAGAGATCATCTACTTCCACAACCATCTCATTTTCATATTTTATTTTTTTCAAAATTTAAATAAGGTATTGGAAAAGAATAAATGAAAGAAAGAGAAATGGGGAAAATCTACTAATTTAATAAGTATTTTCAAACACAAAAGAAAGAATAAAAATAACTAACCTTTACTCTTCTTGCTTCTTACACTTCTCTAAACTTCTAAAGACTCCAACAAGCTCCCAACAAGCTCTTCATTCTACTAATTTCTCCCCAAATAATCAACCCTCCACAATGACTTCAAGATTTTTCTTACCAATAAATGAATCCCCAAAATAAAATCGAAGAGTTTAAAAATAAAAGGAGGGAGTCAAATTATTCTTCCCAAGTTTAATAAATGAAGGGAGTACTCTCCCTTGTGCATGGGTCTTTTCATGTTACAGAAGGACCCATGTTTTTATTGATTATTATGGACTTTTTAAGAAGTAAATTCTTACACATAAAAAAAAAATATCTTACATGCCTATATGGGCTCTTACAATAGAGAATTTTAATTTAATTTTCTTGAAAAATACTCCACCAAGCAGGTCAATGCCTGTTAAGTAGGCTAAAATCTAAGAGAGTAGATTTTATAGAAGACCCATGGGATAGAGTTCATAGGCTCTCTAGAAAGCTTAAGACCTATTAAATTTTAAATTTGAATATTATCAATTTATGATATGTAATATATATTTAAGGTATGTAATTATAATTTAAATAATCTTTCTTTGCTCATTGAGAAACATTAATTCATTAGCAATAAAGAAGAAATTATAATTCAAATTCTTCATAACCACACAATTGAATTATCTAATGTCTCAATTGGAAAGGGACATATGTCCCTCACATGGGGTATTATAATTTAAGTGTATATAGATAAATATAGTAACTTGATGTTTATGAAAAACATTGGGAGAATGAATATCTTAGATTGTTTTGGGTATTTGACAAGATACAATTGTCAATATCAATCTATAAATGGGCCAGTGAGTGTTCAGATATAGAAACAAATAATTTGAATTTGTTTAGACAAGTCTACACTTCTTGGATGGTTTTATTTCCATGACTCTCTCTGCTGAAGTGTAGACTTATCCTATGTATTTTTGCCAATCTATGACAATGTCATCCATTGTGCCTATGTCTGATGATGATTATTATGCATTCTAATTTATATAAATTCATGCAAATATTTCATTTTTCCTTATCCTTTATTCAACCATTGAATGTGCATGATAAGACAACTAAACAAATAGGATGAAGGGTGAATTGAAAGGGTTGAGTTAACCATAACCACCCATTTTTACTAAGAACAAGAATGTTGATGTAATACCATGAGAAGGGAAGTCAAATTGAATATAGTTCTCCTATATAGTTGAGTGTGTGCAATTATATATAATGCTAATATGCAGTGTAATCCTATTTATGGATTTCAACACTTGAAAACATGTGAATTGATAGTGAAAATGGTATTCAAAATTAGCTTAGAAATTTCTTCTTTGAGGTATGTTAGATTTGAGATCATTAGGATAGTTCCTCTCAATGTGTAAAGTGATTCCTAGTGATAGCTAGATATGTCCCAAATAAGTAAATGCTTAGGATTGATATGTTTATATAGATAACACTTTGGGTAATTTCCTCTAAATTAACATGCAAAACATTCGAGTTAACCATTTTGAATAATTTAAATTTTGGAAACTAGTTGTTAAATGGAATGGGGATAAGTTTAGCCTAAGTGCATAATTCCATAATGGCAGACCTATCTGAGAAGTGTAGAAATGTTTAAAAAATAGAATAATGACTTGAGGCTAGAAGATAGTCTAAGAATTATATTGGATAGTTTGGGTAAAGACTAGGAAGATTAGGTGAAAGAAGATCATGCATAAAAGTAATGGTAATTTGGAAGGTCGATCCCATATATGGATAAGTGGCTATGAGGAATGGAAAATAAGAGTCATATATATGAGAAAAAATCAATTAGGTTAAGATTTGATCAAATTACACACTATCAAGTGTCTAATACCAAACACAAGTGTCTATATTTCTCTCCCTTTTAGTTTAGTAATGGAATTTATAGATTAAAATAATATAAGGTGATACTCGAGGATGTAGACACACACTACAAGAGAAATTTATAACTTGAAAAATCTTTCACACCAAAAAATATAATGTTGTATTATTTTTCAAGAGTTTTACAATGCAATACATCCAATACAAATAAGGTGAATGGCAATTTAAATCCATTTGTATGGGACATAACTACCAAATATCAAAACCAAATAACTAATGCATAATTAAATAACTATAAGTTTTTTTGGATCACATGACCTAAAAAACTCCCCCTTGATCCAAAGGGGTATGGAAGAGAAACAATGGAGCAATGACTATGAATTCATCAAAGGATTTCCATCGCAACTGCAATTAGTGCACTATACCTCTAGCACTGACCAAAAATTGATGTTGATCCATAAAGAACCCCATCCCTATGAGTTATGATAAAAAGTGGCTGATGAACATGATCAAACCTTACTCATCCATGATGAGCATCGTATCGTATTATAGTATAACATGACTAGGCATGTCCAACTACATCGACCCACACAAGGTCCCACATAGGAACACATCAAAGTGAAAAACTTGTACTGTATATAGCACATATCCTTGATGTCCAATAAATACTGATGACCTTTACTAACACTAAAGATGCTAGAAACCTTTGTCAACTTGTACTATCACTAACAACTGATCAAAGACCAACAAATGTAATATTTTCTCCCCTTATCAAGTGAGAGGTGAGAAACTATACATTGAGAGAAACAAAATCAAATAATCTTATTTGATCCATGACATAAATATCAAGTATGGAAAGCCAAAAATGGAACTGAAAGAAAGAACACAAGCCAAAAAATTGCTACCATAACAAATCCCAATCTTGAGCCTAGTAACTTTCACAAGATAGATGAATCACTAAACACTCAAAATATGGTGTCAAGTCCATCAAGATGATATAACCTAGCCATATAAGATGCCTCCCGTTTAGAGGAAGTGTCAAAATAACTAGAGTAACTAGAAGATCTACCACTAGAATGATCCACATAATTTGCTTCAACTTTCTTTTTATATGGAGAATGAGGTCATTGTGAAAGACAAATCTGTAAGATGTCCAATTCTACCACATTTGAAACATGTGGGATATTTCCTATGTCTACAAGATATAAAAGATGCTAAATCACTAGAACTACATGAGTGTAAAGAATGCTTATAATTATGTCTGTGCTTGGAAGACCCTAGAGAGAGCTGATGTGAATGTTGTGGAGATCATTGAGAATGATGTAGAGAATGTCATTGAGAGTGTTTCAGATAATGCTTTTGAAACTTCCACTATACATGAATATGATCTCTATGTTGGGACCTATTCTTTACATAGTGAGCCTCTTCAATAGGCATACTTTTCTTTTTTGCAAATTATCTCTCATGTTGAGTCAATAACTCATAGATTGTGTTAAATTTGGTAGCATTAAGTTGTAGAATTTCAAAAAAAAATTGTGTATGTAGAATTAAGACCATAAAATGTGATGGAAATAAAAATGTCATCATCAATTTTACCACTAGTTAAGTAGTATTCTTGTTTCAGTGTTTTCATGCAAGAAAGATATTCAGAGACATCTTCATTATCTACCTATTTATTGTTCAAAAGATGCATAAGAAGGTAAATATTTTTATATGAAGGTTTTTTGTCATACAAATATTTTAATGCTTTCCATGTACCAATTTTAACTGCCTTAATATGAATGATAACCTATTCAGTACAAGATGATTTCCCTAGGGTGAGTGTATGCTTATCATGTTTTTGATATTAAACCAATTTTACCACTTCAATTGGTGGTGTGTTCTCTTTTTCAGTGATTTCACACAAATTTTTAAATATGAGGGTGTTCTCCATGTTTGTACTTCATTCTTTATAGTTTTTATGTGACAATTTACCATTTTCAAAAATGAGACTGATAATTTGAGCCATGATGCTAAAAGTATAAGCAAGTCAATAAAAAGGGAATTCTATTTGAGGTTTTGCCTTTACCTTCAAAAATAACTTCCGTTTACAAGAATACAAGGATTTTTGGACTTTGTCAAAAAAATACACCTTATAACTCCTATTACACCATTATATCTCCATTTTCATTGAAAATATCATTTTATCCTTATAACTTCTTTATATAAAATAATGTCAAAAATTAATTTTGATAAAATAAATAAATAATACCAATGGGTTTTGAAGCCTAGACTTCCCTATTGTGACTTACAAAATATTGCTTATCCATATCCCATTAAACAACTTAATAATAGGAAGTCAAAGTATTTCATATGCTCATGATTTTTAGAATGTGAAATAAAATATAAGTGCATCTCAAATATTTTACCTAATTTTTCACATACCAACCAACAACACCATTAAAATCCATTTTGATTTTAGGGTTTGAAACTTTTTCCAAGAGTCTGTTCTTTCAATAGTCTGTTCACTATATAGGTGGCTTTGTAAAAAAATATTATTTTTTATCCTATGTAGGTCATCGTTGTAAATTATTGCACTAATTTGGATTGAAGAATTTATAAATTTTTTGGATTAGCTCAAAGAATTTGCTAAATGTCTTTGAAATGCATCATACCCAGTCATTCTTCTTATCTCTTTAAATTTTTGATCAAGATTCACAGTCTTTCTTTGCCATATTATTTGAACAACTATCGTTGTTTCATTGCTTTGGCTTACTTAGTGAAGATTTATATAAAATGATTCTCAAATATTATGATTTAATCATAATGGATCAATGAAAGGAATTAAGAAAGGCAATAATGCTTTTCCTTTACTCTTTGATAGATGGATGCATGCCATGAAGTGGTCTCCTTAGGCAATTTTGATTATAATGAACTCAATAAGGTGAACATAGTCTGCAAAAATCTTAGGAAAAAATAAGTAAAAAATCCTAATCATTCACCATTTTTGAAGTAGGTCCACACCATGTTCTTTAGCTTTTGCTCTTATTTGCTTTCACTGACATCGTGCATCCTCCAACACATCTTTTATTAACATCCAAACTATTCCTTTATCATGAATCAATCTCTACACATCATGGTAATTCACTCTTCTCCACTTGATGATAGAATCGTATGCAATTTCTCCTTCCATTTATTTGATACCAATGTAGGCCCACACTACATGAGGAATTTATAACTTGAACAATCTTTCACACCAAAAAATATAATGTTGTATTATTTTTCAATATTTTTACAATGTAGTACATCCAATACAATGAGGTGAATGGTAATTTAATTCCATTTGTATGAGACATAAATACCAAATAAATAATGCATAAGTAAATAAACTATAACAAATTTGGATCACATGACCCAACATAGGATACATGTAATTGGTGTGCTCAAGTATGTACTATGTGATATGACTTGCTCCATGAAAACCTTTAAAGAAATATGTATAACTCCACTTTTTAGTTATGATATAAGATATATAAGTAACAAAATTGAACTTATGTGAAATTAAATTTCAAGGAACAAATACCCCTATATGCATGTGAACCAATATGTCTTCTAGAGATTTGTTTATTAGAGATAATGGAGAATGGGGTGATCAAGCCCCATGAAGATGCTTGTGTAAAATTATGTATTGATCTAAATATGCCCCAACCATAATTTGAAATACATAAATGGATAAAATCTAAGTTTAACATAACTTCAACCCCACATAACTCCTATATCTAAGTAAATAAAAATAACTATGGGTTCTAATAAATTTGAGAAATGCTTGAGATTTTGTGTAAAGTTTTGAGTCATCTATCATGTTGTCATCAAAATTGAGTTCTCCAAAACTTCCTAATTTTTACACCAACTTGTAGACCAAGTTAAAATGAGAAATTTATATTATTGACACTTATTATAATTTTTAATTTCCCTTTGTTTTCCTTAAATTAAGAACTTTCAAGCACATTGGAAACGCTTCTAAGTTTTCTAGGTACTCATTTTTTTTGAAATTCCTAAAGTACCAGTCAAAGCTTGAAGTATTTACTTAATTTGAGGTTTTCATAATTTTTGGACATTCATGGAGAAAGAAAAAGCTCAATAGGATCTCCAAATACGTAAAGTATTTAAAGATTCTAAAGTATTGGTGAAGTCTATGAAGGGTTATGTATTTCAATAGTTTTGGGCTTTTGAGGAAGTTAAGGCTTGTACCAATAATACCCTCGATAAATGAAACCCTTGAAAATCCATAAAATACTAAAACCTTGACCTATATGTGGATTATTAAAATATTAAAAAGACTTTTAAATTAGTTCCATTGGTGTTTCAAGCTCCCAATTTGAAAAAGAGGTGTGTTTTTAAAGTCAAAAGGCATTTTTCAATTGATATCAATCATGGTGAAGAGGTTTTTTGAAATCATAAAAAATCTAAAATTATATACTATTGTAATCTATGACATCTAAGTATTTTAACTTCCACATTTGTGCTTAGATTTTAGTGCTCTCACTCTTTGCAAGGTTGGTTAGTCTTTCCCATTGTCCTTTCATTCTATTTCATGCAATTTATTTCTTTTTCACACTTTTCTATTTGAATCATTAAATTTCATTCCTCTTATATATTTTTTCATTTCCCATTATTTTTTCTCCCATTCATTCCTATGAACCTGAGAGTTTTCACCCTCTCAGTGAGATATAACCTTGCCCATAAAATTCAAGCTTTTCATTTTGTAACCTTTTGCATTTCAGTTTTGGAGTGCCGTGGCTACATAATAACTATGGTTTGTTGAAACATAGTAATAAAAATGTCCTAAAGAAAAATTTCATCACTTTTATGACCATTGTGACCCAAACCTTTTGCACATATAAACACTTCTTTCCTCTTGACATAACCATCATAAATTTGAAATTGTTAGCTGAAATTACATTATGCATATCCTCTTCTACCAAAATGAAATTTATATACTTGGGTTACAAACCTATTTCCACCCTTGATACACATATTTCAAAAATCATAAACTAGGAAATAGGCCATATAAACATTGAATAATTTGGGAGAGGATGGAAGATGAAAAAAGAATTGCATTAAGACAACACATTTTTGATAATGGGATTGCACATATCATCGGGTTCCCTACATATGTTTAATGTGTAGACTTGGTCATGGATTGTACCAAATATTATGACTTGGAGAATAGGGAGATCAAATCTAATGATGATGTATTGATAGCTAATCATGATGGTCAATCAATCAATGCAACTTTTTATTTTCTAACTCATGATGAACCAATAGACATAAAAAAAGATATTGCATTAAACTAATAGAACCATAATAATGATAAGTGTTTGAACATAATCAACCAAAATTGGCCCAAGAAGAAGAGAAAAGGACCATTAAAGCTTCCTAAGGCCCTGACTAGGGGAGAATTCTATGAGGAATTATCTGTTGTTATAACAATATTGAATAGAGTTATGGGTAATTATGGCACTTAGTTTTTAAATGAATGGATGTGCCTTTGCATTAACATTATCTACATGAAATAAGAATTAGTTGATAGGGGAAAAGTAATCAATGAAAATATCCATGACCAATTGAAACAACTTGAATCAACTCAATAATTCTACATGATCTCATAGTCGGTATACTATATTGCTAATTTGAGACAATGGCCATGACTAAATGTGGAAGGAAAGACTTCCCATAGAAAATAATATATGATAATTTACCACAAATCACACATGAAAAAGGAAAGAAACACTATATAAGAGTGAACAATGCTTGAAATATGATAATGATGAGGATTATAGAAGGAAATACAACAAAACAAATCTCAAATGAGGCTACTTCCTTGGTCAGGAAATAAGGAAACTATTTCATATAATTCTTGAGATTCACATATATCATAGTTGGAGGGTTCATAGGTATCAAATGTAAATTTACAAGATATGCAAGCGATAAGTTTGTAGGAAATTAAGTGAAATTCATATAAAAACATGTAACATGAATTCTATTTCTTATTGGTTTGAGTTATTGCATGTGCAAATAAGTTGAAGATGTATCTAACATTGAGAAATCCATTGTTGATTTCCCAATTAAATCTCATACCAAAAGAGGTCCCTTTGATAGTAAATTTTTTGTGTAGAACAATATCAAGCTTGGTCTTGACTATTTGCATCTACCAAAACTTGAAGTCTATTGGGAATATTGTGAGGATGAATTTGAAGTAAGAAAAAGATACCATTTAAGAAAGAATATAGAGCATATGAAATCATTTAGATTGGAATGGGTAATATAGGGAATAGTTGATGATGGGTCATATCTTATTGATCACCTTTTTGATAAATTTTATCTTGTATGTCTTTGCCACTAATTTATTGGTTGATCAAAAAATCACATAATTTTAGTAAATGCACTAAATTTGTTTTGGAAAGATCAAGACCCTGGTTCAAAAATAAATTGATTGGGTATACAATTGCAGGAGTCTTGATCTTTAATGTCTTGCCAAATATAAAATGTCCACTAAAAATTATTTTGACTACCTAATTTTTTTGTAATTTTATAGAAATAAAAATAAAAATAGACAAAAAAGCCTTAAAAGGTTGTTTTAAACCAAACAAAAAAACACAAATGTTTTTTCAGAAAACCTAGAATATAGGAAGGTTGAAAACATACTAGATAGAATGAGAAACTTGTGGGAATATTGACATATAGGGAAAACCCATTCATCTTGATTCCATTCTTGCCATTCTATTTGAGACATTTAACGCCCATTTATATGCACCTTACTACATTTTCTGGAAGAGATTCTTATTATCCATCTGTGTGCACCTTGGAATGCACTTATGGTTTCTATATTAGAACAAAAAATGAGTTTTGATTGAAGTCGATTGTATATTAGTGTTTTATTAGGCATGTTATTTTTTGGAACCCATATGAGGATTGTTGTATGTCCTATGAGTTCTTGAAATCATCCCTTAGGCTCTTTCAAGCATTAGAGTACTTATGTAATCCCTTTAAAATTTATTTTGACATAAGTGATTAGAGTCATCTGTAACATATTCCTTTGATGGTTATTTATATGTCATTTTATGATGAATTTATTGGTGATCCTCTTTTATATTTTGATGTCCATCTCTTTGTGGTGAGAAAAGGTCTGGTATCCCTAGCATTTGTCAACATTTTGATGTTTAAGTACTAGATTTTGATTACTCGTGTGATTATTTTTTGAGATTTTGTCATCAAATGTTTACTCACATTATCCATATCCATGTTTGAGTGTGACTCAATGTACCTTGCAGTATTATAGATCCCTCTATTTTTTGGAGGAATTCTTATATTAGTGATGTTTTTTAATAGATTGACATTCTCTATTTGATTTTTCTAAGGTCCCTAACATCAGTTTATCTAATTTGATGTTTTTTAGGAAACCATGTGACAAATATTTCAATACCAGTAATGAGATATTTTTAGTGATTCTCTTATTGTTATGTAATCCTTGATAGCCTTCTTTTGTCTTTGATATTTTTTCATCTCTGTATTTTAGACATTTTGATAGTTTGTTTGACCCCTTGTGGCGAGTTACTTCTATCATATAAAAATATTGAATTATTTGGTGTTTGAGTAGTGGAATCATACCACTCATTCATATTTATTCATCCACTTCACCCATTTAGCATTACGAGGAGTGTTATTGTACTGCCTTCTTTGAGTATTGTGTGTAGATCTCTTGGGTATCTTTATGGTGGCACATCTCAACATATAATTATGGGAATTATTTAGTGATGGTTTCATCTCAACTCATGCACATTATTTAGTTATGGATCAACACATCAAGTACACATTTATGTAGTGGTGGATAAACCCATCCTCTTTTAGCATATTATTGTATTTTTTTGAGTTGTACTGATTTTTTGGGTATCATTGTGGCATATTTCATCACCTTCAATAACATATCATGTTGTACTAAGTTTTTGAGAAACCTTTATGGTATGTATCACTTTTTTTGATGTTATTATTTATACCAATTGTACATTGGTACCTCATTAGTACTATTTGTCAGGACCCATCTACAAGTTTGAGACTAAACTTCTTTTTATATAAATTACATAAGTTAAGGGATATGTTGGTATAATAATTTATACGCATCTAATATTAAGTTAACTTAAGATGATTTTCTATACTAAGGTTAGCTTGTACCTATAGTTAATAATTTCTTAGGCTTAAACCAAAATATAACTAGCATTTAACATTGCTCAATAGTTAGACATCTTTTTATAAGCCAATCATATTTACCTATAATTTAATCAATAAGGAAAGAGAAACTTGCTCTTACTTAAAATATATATACCCTCTTCATCTTTGTATATCTCATTATTTTTAATATAATACATGTTAGTCTTTTGAGATAAATTATAATGTTATCATAGTATAACATCTTGGCATGTTTTATATATTTTAAATTTCATCTATTTGTTTATAAAGCTTTATTTTGAAGAAATAATAAGTGCCAAAGAGATTATCTTAAACATATCCCCATTTCTTATATATTAAGAGATATTTTCTAATCTTCATGCTTTGGTGTTGGGAAATCATTTTAGTTTTAGTTCCACTAACCTTCAAATTCATCAGTCTCTAAAGGATTATAATAAATAAATGTATTATCTGTAATGTCTATTTATTTATCTTGATGGACAATGTTGAATAAATAATTGTCATCAAAACATTTCATGACAAGTAAGGTCAAACATCAAATTTAGTACTTGAATGGGAGAACCAAAGAGACCTTATTATAGATTGTAGTCATATTACTGATGAAGTATGGTGGCCCAATCAAGTAGAGGTGGTGTCTTGGGCCACTTAATAATGATGGATAACATTAATAATATGAAACAAGCATATATATCTTAGATAAATTTATGTAAAAGACACTAAGAGATATCATTCTCAAGGTACCTATATGATATTGGATCTTTGACATAAGTGGAATAGGTGCCTCAAGAATGATCTTTCTTGATGTATTTTACGTAGATTTATTTAAGATATGTATGATAGTCTAAAAATAATTATATTTTAATTGAGAAGAGTAAAATAAGTATAAATTTTACTATTAAAAACCTATTTATTAATAAAAAATAATTGGTTTATATAGTAAGGAGTAGTTGGGTAATATTTATGACCCACAAATGCCGAGGGTGAGAAATAAAAAGTGAATTATAATAGTCCTTAAAACTCCCTTATTGACTAGGGCAAAAGTGAGGAAGTGAAATACAACAAATCCTCAAACCCAACTTTTTGGTTAAAAATCCCAAAAACAAAACAATCTGAACAACCCTTACAACTCCCATATTGGGCAGATAAAATCAAACAATTAAAATATGCCAAACCCTAAAATATTGGTTAAATTGTAGAAATAAACCCTAGATTAGCAGTAATATTAGAAATGTCAGATCAACCTTAGGGTAGAGCAACCACCACATAGACAAAACAAGAATGGGCTACCAAACGTACACACTATAGATCAGAGACTTATGCTACTACCATCACTACACAACACAAATTTTGAAACTCCCATAATGTATTGAAACACTTTTTTTATTTAATCTTGCCATATGTACTTTAACTACATGAGAAATCATGCGTTATAAAATTGCACTATTATAAGTAATTTGGGGAGTTTATCATTTTTCCATATGTGCAATGTGGCACACCATGGTTCTCATGTATTTAAAATGCATTTATTTTCCTTTCCTTGTAAAGGGTATCAAACATGGCCTCATTTCACCCATTGAGTATTTTTTTCTCACATAGTACCTTTTTCAGTAGAACTCTTGCTATGTTGAATGTAATATGCAAGTAATGGATTTAGACTAGTCATGTAGATAATTGTTATCAATTTATTCATTATATTATGTTTCCATTGATCAGTTTCATTTTATAATAACATTATTACCAATCTATTTTAGAAATGTAAGGCCCCTTTTTGTACACCTCAATGTTTTTAGGAAACCGTTTTCCCTCTTTCTAATGTCTCCTTTTACCTTTTTGGTGTTTGTATGGTTGTATTTAGGTTTTTTAGCTTTAAAATACAATAAATATTTATAGGAGACCATATTAGATTCAAGGTGTAATTTTTGGAAGAGTATCGAAATCTCTAAAGGATTATAATAAATAAATATAGTTTCTAATGTTTCTTTCTTCAATTTATGAATTATATTAGCATTTGAAGGATAATGTTGAATAAATAATTATCATAAAAATGTTTCATGACAAGTAAGGTCAACCATTGAATTTAATACTTGAATGGGAGAAACAAAGAGAATTCATTGTATTTATTAGCCATATTACATATGAAGTATGGTGGCCCGATTTGGGAGAGGTGCTAGCTTGGGCCACTTAACAGTGATGGATAACATTAATAATATGAAACTAGTAAACGTATCTTAGATAAATTTATGTAAAAGATACCAATATATGTCATTCTCAAATCAACTATATGATATTGGACCTATGACATAAATGGAATAGGCACCTCAAGAATGATGTCTCTCGATGTCTTTTACATAAATTTATCTAAAATATGTATACTAGTTTAGAAATAGTTATATTTTAATTGAGAAGAGTAAAATAAGTATATTTTAAATACTGTCAGAAATACATTTATTAATAATAGATAACTAGTTTATATAGTAAGGAGGGGTTAGGTAGTATAAAATATTTATGTTTGTTAATCATTAAATACAATGAAGTTATTTCAAGGACCATATGAAATGAAAGGGGAAATTTAGATTGATTGTAAAATTATTCTAAAGGATTAAAAAAATGTTTATGAATTATTATAGAAATATATAATTAATTTTTGATGTTTCCTCTTAAAAAATGGAGCAATAATTATTTTGAAAGTGAATGTTTGCATGAAACAAATGAGAATATTTTTCATTATTTATGAGACATGGTGTGCCATACAATTCTCATTTCCCACCATTAAAAATTAGTTCATAGTATTATTGAGATTATGTACTATAGATTAAACATTAAAAAATAGTAGATAATATTGAATTCTTAAATATCTTATACCTTCTCTTGCCTAACACCCAAGGGATATAGTTTTTGATAAATAAATTGTTAACATATTATCCTTTTTAGTTGTAGTCACACTGTGTCCTTCCCATTTAAAGCCATTAATTATGAATAAAAAAACCTTTCCCAAAAATTATTTTACCATGCAAAATTACATATCTAACATATCACAATAAACAATTTCACTACCACAATTAGTAAAACAATATAAAATTGGTAGAAAACTGATAAAAATACATTAATTTTGAAAATAGTTTCAAAATACCTCCATTACATTAAAATTAATTACACTACATAATATGATACAAGTAATGCATATGATGCATAAAAAATAATATCTACAAGTTACAACTATAATTGCTATGATCTTAAATGTTATAGATGTGTAAAGCTTGGAGGTATTTAAACAATGAAGATATATAATATTAAAATATTAAGTCATAAATTAACATGAAATTTATAAATAACATATTACTACTAAAATATATGACATATAATAGTAGTGAATATAAAGATTTCCTTTTCTAGAAATATATAGGAAGAGGAGGAAGGAAACTAGACATAAAAATTTGGGTTTTCTTTAAAAAAATGGGTGGACTGAGATTTGTCATAAGAAATTATGGAAGGAAGAGAGTGATTTATATTTTTAACTATTTACATTTATATTAATTGTCATAAAATTAAATTATTATAATAATCTAAGATTATCCAAAGCTATCATTATAGTCCTTAAGATTGCATTTGGTACACACACACACAAAAAAAAAATCATGTAATATATTTTAAAATAATAAAAATGTAATACATGCTTGATAAAAAAAGGTGAGTGATATAAAAGAACACCCTAAGAAAAAGTATAATAAAAAACACATTGGAAAAAATAACTCATGAGAGTACCAAAGTCATGTCCCTAGTCACATAAAACCACTAGTACAATATTACATCAAGGGTGATATTAATAATAATCTACCAAATGGCATGAAACAAGACATTAATCCATAAGTGCAACTAACCCCATCAAGGGAAGAATAAGAGGTAGTGAATTTTCAAGATTACACCCCCAAACACTCTATAGGGGTGTGGTTGATAAGGTATGGGTTCCTAACCATATTTTTCTTTAGTTTCTTCTTTATTCTACTATTTGTTAGTAGGGGTGAAGATAAATAGCAAGAGTGAACCTTGGCATTTTCCCCTACCCATCCCATATAGAAGGTGCATACCTAAAATTCCCATATCTAGCTCGTGGTGAGGACAACACTCCATGACCCCTATTATGGTCAAAATCCTTGAAATGGAGGATGAGGTTGGGTAGAGAATGTAGAGTGGATATGAAACATACAACAAAACTTGTAGTGGCCCCTTTGATCTTAATCCTATCCTATAAGGTCTTGATGTGATGCATTAGAGGGAATTGCCCTGATAGTGCAAGGGAAATTATCTCCATGGCTAATGAGTGTTTAAATATTTTCAACCTCTAGTGCCATTTTTTCACTTTCGCTTGTCAATGTAGCATAAAATTTGAAAATGTTGTGATCCTGTTAGTAATATAAAATTTTCTATTTATATATTGTTTATTAAATATAAAAAAAGTTATATCTTTTCAAAGAAGAAATTTAATCTCAATATGAAAATGTGCTAAATTTTATAGAATCTCATAGGAAGTATATTATAGTTCACTAAAATAATTATGTTCTAGGAAAAGGGTTTTGGTGTAAAAGGTTAAAAAAAGAGTATATCCATCTCTAGACATCTTGGGCACTAACACAAAACCAAAATATGTGTTTAGAGACTTTGTTTGACCAAAATTAGGGAATCTAGGAGAGGGTATCCCCATACAAATTAGTCTATCACCCATTATAATACCTTGGTAAAGAATGTATAGGAAAAAATGGCCTTTATAGACTCTAAAACTACATACCAAATGGTTTGGAATCTCTTGCTTCAAATTCATGAAGATCTATTAATATTCCTCAAATTTTTGAGCATTTCCTAGGGCACACTATTAGGAGATAGCCATTGATAACCAAGATGGGGTTTGTATTGAAGTAGGGGAGTAAACACACTCTAGTACCAATAATGCAAGAGAATTAGATTTTCGTTGTTTATTTTTATAAATTTTGGTCTTGTATAGGTTTAAGAGGTCATATCTTGTCTTTTGGTTATTTATTTACATTGTGAAGTTTAATGGAAACTCTTATTATTTGTCAAGCAGTATTTGCATGATTTCAATGTGGTGGAATGTTGATTTAACAATGTTAGGGTTTTGGCTCTCCCTAATTTTTATGTCTGCCCTTAATGTCTCTTGATAGTGTTTAGAACTTATAAAGTGTTTTGAGATTTTTAGAGGTGTTTTTTTTCATTTATCTCATTTTATATTTTACATTTATCTTTTTATTATTTTTTTCCTATTTTTTTCTTTTTTATATTCATATGATTGTATTTACACTTTTTAAGCTTTAAAATACAATCAATGTTTTTAGGAAACCATTTTCCCTCTTTATAATGTCTCATTTTTATTTTTTTTATATTTGTATGGTCGTATTTAGGTTTTATAGATTTATAAATATAATCAATATTTTTAAAATACTATAAAGAGTATTAAAATCTCTAAAGGATTATAATAAATAAACATATTGTCGCTAATGCTTCTTTCTTCATATTAAAGGACAATGTTGAATAAATAATTATCATCAAAACATTTCACAACAAGTAAGGTCAACCATCAAATTTAGTCCTTGAACAAGAGAACCAAAGAGAGTTTATTATAGATTTTAGGAATATTACAAATGAAGTATGGTATCCCAATCAGGAAGAGGTGGTGGCTTTGGCCACTTAACAATGATGGATAACATTACTAATATGAAACTAACATATATATCTTAGATAAATTTATATAAAAGACATTGAGAGATATCATTCTCAAGGCACATATATGATATTAGAGCTCTGACATAAGTGGAATAAGTGATTCAAGAATGATATCTCTTGATGTCTTTTACATAGATTTATTTAAGATTTTATATTAGTCTAGAAATAGTTATATTTTAATTGAGAAGAGTTAAAAAAGTATACATTTTACTATTGGAAACATATTTATTAATAAAAAATAATTGGTTTATATATTAAGGAGTGGTTCTGTAGTATTTGTGACCCACAAGTGCTGAGGGTAAGAAACACAAAGCAAATTATAATAGTCCTTATAACTCCCTTATTGACTAGGGTAGAAATGAGCAAGTGAAATACAAAAAAACTCTCAAACCCTAATTTTTGGTTAGAAACCCATAAAAAATGAAACATTAAAATATTATGTTGGGTGGACAAAATCAAACAAGTGAAATACACCAAACCCTAAAAAAACTAATTAAATTGTATAAATAAACCCTAGAGTAATAGTAATATTAGGAATATCAAATCAAGCTTAGGGCAGAGCAACCATCACATAGACAAAACAAGAATGGGATACCAAATGTAAAAAAACTATAGAAAATACTATGATACTACCACCACTACATAACACAAATTTTGAAACTATCAGAATGCATTGACACAATTTTTTTTGTCTCATCTTTTCATATGTACTTTAACCACTTAGGAAAGCATGTTATAAAACTACACTATTATAAATAATTTATGAAGTTTATCATCTTTATCTGAAAGCCATATGGCACATCGTGGTTCTCATGTATTGAAAATGCATTTATTTTCCTTGCATTGTAAAGGGTACCTTACATGGCCTCATTTTTAGGACCCATTGAGTATTTTTTTAATTTTTCTCATAGGGCACCTTTTTTAATTAGAATTCCTTTTGCAATGTTGAATGTTCTATACAAGTAGTGGATTCAGGCTAGTCATGCGGATAATTGTTGTCAATTTATTTTCTATATTGTGTTATTGTTGGTCAGTTTCATTCTATACTAACATTATCACCATTCTATTTGAGACATTTAAGGCCCCTTTCTATGTATCTCAATGTTTTTAGGAAACCATTTCCCCTCTTTCTAATGTCTCCTTTTTCCTTTTTAGTATTTGTATGGCTGTATTTAGGTTTTTTAGCTTTGAAATACATTCCATGTTTTTAGGAGACCATATTAGATGCAAGGTGAAATTTTAGGGAGAACATAAAATTATCTAAAGGATTATAATAAATAATTATAGTCTCGAATGTTTCTTTCTTCATCTATGAATTATATTAGCATTTGAAGGACAATGTTGATTAAATAATTGTCATCAAAACATTTCATGGAAAGTAAGGTCAACCATCAAATTTAGTCCTTGAATGGGAGAAACAAAGAGACTTTATTGTATATTTTAGGCATATTACATATGAAGTACGATGACTCGATTAGGGAGAGTTGGTGGCATGAACCACTTAATAGTGGTCGATAATATTACTAATATGAAACTAACATACATATCTTATATAAATCAATGTAAAATACATTGAGGGATTTCATTATTAAAGCACCTATATGATATTAGATATATGACATAAATGGAATAGGTGCCTCAAGAATGATATCTCTCGACGTCTTTTACATAATTTTATCTATGATATGTATACTAATTTATAAATAATTGCATTTTAATTGAGAAGAGTAAAATAAGTATACGTTTTACTATTAGAAATACATTTATTAATAACAAATAACTAGTTTATATAGTAAGGCGTGGTTGGGTAGTATAACTTTTTTTATGTTTGTTAATCATTAAATACAATGAAGTTGTTTTAGGACCATATGAAATGAAAGGGGGAAGTTTAGGTTGATTGTAAAATTATTCTAAATAATTAAAAAAATGTTTATGAATGATTTTATAAATATATAATTAATTTTTGATGTTTCCTCTTTAAAAATAGAGAAATAATTATTTTGAAAGATAATGTTTGTGTGAAACAAATGAGAATATTTTTTCAATATTTATGAGACATGATTTGCCATGCAATTCTCATTTCCAACCATTAAAAATTAGTTCATAGTATTATTGGGATTATGTCCTATAGCTTAAATATTAAAAAATTAGTAGATAATATTGAACTCTTTAAATATCTAGTAACTCCTCTTGCCTAACACTTGAGGGCTTTTAGTTTTTGACAAATAAATTGTTAACATATTGTCCATTTTAGTTGTAGTCACACTATCAAGATATTTTCCTTCCCATTTAAATCCATTAATTATAAATTAAAAAAATACTTTCCAAAAGTTATTTTACCATGAAAAATTACATATCTAACATATCAAAATAAATAAGTTCACTACCATAATTAGTAAAACAATATAAAAAGATTAAAAGAATATTTTGGGAGAAAAGTGAGAAAACTATATTAATTTTAAATATAGCTTGAAAATACCTCCATTAAATTAACATTAATTACATTGCATAATATTAATACAAGTAATGTATATGATGAATAAAAAATAAGACCTACAAGTTACAACTATAGTTGCCATGATCTTAAATGCTACAGATGTGTAAATTTTGGAGGTATTTAAACTATAAGGTGTACAATATTAAAATATTAAGTCACAAAATAACATGAAATTTATAAATACATATTAATAATAAAATATATGACATAGAATATAAGTGATATATAAAGATTTTATTTTCTAGAAATATAGAGGAAGAGGAGGAAGGCAACAAAACAAAAAAAATTGGGTTTTCTTGGAAGAAAAATAGATGGATGGACTGATATTTGTCATAATAAATTATCAATGGAAGAGAGTGATTTATAATTTTAAATACTCACATTAATATTAATTTTCATCAAACTAAATTATTATAATAATTTAAAATTATCCAAAGCTATCATTGTAGTCCTTAGGACTGCATCTGGTGTATATATATATATATATATATATATATATATATATATATATATATATATATATATATATATATATATATATATATATATATATATATATATATATATATATATATATATATATAAATGAAAGCATGTAATACATTTTTGACAAATAATAAAACATAATACATGATCGATAAAAAAGGTGAGTGGTATCAAAGCACACCTAAAGTAAAATCATAATACAAAACACATTGGAAAAAATATCTCATGAGAGTACCAAAGTCATGGCCCTAGGCAAATAAAACCACTAGTACAATATTACATCAAGGGTGACATCAATAATAATCTAATAAATAGCATTAAAAAGACATTAATCCATAAGTGAAACTAGCCCCACTAAGGGAGGAATAAGAGGTTGTGTACTTTTAAACTTCCCCCCCATAGGGTGGGGTTCATAAGGTATGGGTTCCTAACCATATTGTTCTTTAGTTCCTTCCTTATTATATTGTTTGTTAGCAGCGGTGAAGAGAAAAAAAGAGTGAAACTTAAAATTTTCCCCTACCCATCCCATCTAAAAGGTGCATACCCCAAATTCCCATATTTATTTGGTGGTGAGGATAAACGTCCATGACCCCCATCATGGTTAAAATCATTGATAGGGAAGATGAGGTTAGGTAGATAATGTATAGTCACTATGCAACATGCGACAAACCTTTTAGTGGTCCCTTTGATATTAATCCTATCCATCAAGGTCCTAGTGTGATGCATATAAGGGAATTATGATGATAGTGCAAGAGGCATTAGCCCAGTGGACAATAAGCATTCAAAGGTTTTAAACATCTAGTGCCCTTTTTCACTTTTTCTTGTTAATGTAACATAAAATTTGATAATGTAGTGATTTTGTTAGGAATATAAAATTTGATGTCTAGATATTATTTATTAAATATAAAAAAAGTTTTATCTTTTTAAAGAATAAATATAATCTTAATATGAAAAATTGTGCCAAATTTTCTTGAATCCCATAAGAAGTATATTAGAATTCCCTAAAATAACTATGTTCTAGGAAAAGTGTTATAGTGTAAAGGGTTGAAAAAAGAGTATATCCACCTATAGACATCTTAGTCACTAAAAAAATACCAAAATATGTGTTTTAGACTTGGTTTGATGAAAATTAGGGCTCACCCATTACCATACCTTGGTAAAGAATGCACAAGAAAAAAAGGCCTTTCTAGGCTTTAAAACCACATACCATATGGTTTGGAATCCATTGCTTCAAAGTCATGAAGATATATTAATATTCCACCATTTTTTGAGCATTTCCTAAGGCACACTATTAGGAGATAGCCATTGATAACCAAGCTGGGGTTTGTATTAAAGCAGGGGAGTAGACACACTTTAGTACCAATGATGTAGGAGCATTATTTTTTAGTTATTTTATTTTATAAATTTTTGTCTTGTATAGGTTTATGATGTCATATATTATCTATTGGAATATTTTTCATGCTTCACTTTACTTTGTTTTGATCATTTTGGTTTATTTTCAAGTTTTCTGCCAAAACTATAAATTTGAATTTTTGAACTTGTTTAAGGTGTTTTAGGATTTTTATCATATCATAATGATTGGTCTGGTTAAGAAACTTAATTTATGGTTCAAATAATATGTTATGACATATCTTGAATAGTTCTAATGTCTTAACTCATAACTAGCTATGTAAAACTAAATAAAGGTTAAGGCTTAGGTTGAGTTTATTTACTTAGTTATGCAATTGAGAATATTGAAAAAAAGGAGAGAGAATAAAGAGAGATAGGATTAAATGATAATGATTATAAAAAAATAAGGTAAAATAAAATAAATTCCAATATTCTAAAGAAGATAAAAATAAATCTCTAAAACAGGGTTTTTGACAATGTTGTTCTACACATTTAACACCTAAAAAATGAAAGAATGTCTTATGGATCTCCATCATAAAATATAAATATTATATTATATTTAAGTGAATGTATTTATTTATTTAAAACAACATTTATTTATTTTTAATAGTGTTTATTCATGTTGTAGGCCTAAATTCATAGTACAATATTTTTGACAGTCAAGAAAAGTTGTATTTCATAATGTTTTCAGATTAGTTAAGGTGACAAAGTGTGTAGAAGATAAGAATAAATGTTTGGGAGGTATTTTAAAATTAAAAAAATTCTAAAATAAATTTTAAAATTTTAATTACTATTGAACTTAAGATCTCAGCGTGTGTACAGTTAGGAAACCCTAAAGCAAGGCTTTAAAACACTAAAATCCTTTTAATTCAAAAATGAACCAACAAAAAATCATGAAACTTTGTGGAAAGGAGTGGTATGACATTTTTTAATTTTTTAAAGTGGTTTCAAAATTTTTATCCATTTTGAGGAAAAATTATTCAAGTTTCTCAGTCTGTAGACCTAAATACAAGGCCTAAAAACCCTATTTTCTTAATTTTATTGTATTTTCAAGTTTAGATAGAGGTATAACCCAATTTGGTGGGTTGATAAAATATATAAAAAATAAAATAGAGGATATTTAAGCATAAATACTCCATTTTTAGTCAAAATTTACTCTCAATAAGGTTGTAGGCTTGATCTTCCTTAACCCCTACATCATTTTTGGTATCATAGTAAGGATTGGTTATACTTTAAAAGTCACCTAAGGAGAAATATATTTCATTGAGAAGAGTGAAGAATAAGTTATGAAATATAAAATTTAAATAAGTGAAAAAATGGCACTTAGAGGAGCAACCAAAGGTGGTGATAGAGGAGGTCCAAGAAGACAACCAAGAGGTGTATTGGTGGTAGAGAAGAGAAATTTGAAATCATGTTTGGAGGAAATAGAAATCACTTAAATAAGATGTGTAATCACATGTTATGTGAGTAATAGAGAGGAATAAATATAAGAAGAGGTTGCATAAGAATAAACGGAAGAATTAACTAAATAAAGGATCTTAAAAGCAATCATAGGAGCAAGTTCCAAGCCCAAATTAGAGGTTTCAATATATGGAAGTAGTCTAAATGTTAAATAACTTGTGGATTGGGTAAATAAAATGGATAAATACTTTGAATAATGAAGGATTATCTAAATAAAATAAGGTCAAGTTTGATAGTACCAGGTTGAAGGGACATGCATCTCTTTGGTGGGATAATGTTCAAGATGAAAGAAAGAAAAGAGGTAAAGATAAATTTAAGTCATGATATAAAATGATACCTAAAATCAAGTCAAAATTCATGCATGTATACTACCAAATAGACTTGTTCAAGAAACTCCAAAATTTGAAGCAGATATACATGAGTGTAAAGGAATACACTACAGAATTATATAAGTTTACAATTAGAGATGGGCATGTAGAAGAAGATGTTAAGAAAACATCAAGGTATATGAATGGTTTAAGGTTTAATATTAAGTATGAAATTAGTTCATTGTCACCAAGATTAATGGAAGAGGCTTATCAATTTTCTCTCAAGGCAAAAGAGAATTTGGCTATAATATAAACTCAAAAAACTACAGGAAGAGGAAAAATTTTTAGAGCCAGAGGACAACAAAGTGGTATAAATTAGTTATAATTTCATAATGAAGAAGAAAACATTTCTCAAGGTCAAGCTAACATTACAAGAGGAGAATATTCATACAGAAGAAAAAGATCATATATAAGAGGTAGAGGAAAAATATTTTGGGAAAAATATTTCAAACGTAACAAACATGCTAGCCATAAGTCATATGAATATCTTGAGAATACACAAACAATCCATATAAGAACAAAAGCCAAAAATCAAATTATTCATGCCAAGGAAGAAAGTGTAAGATTACCATCACACATGGAAGAAATTGAAGTGTTAGAGTCCTTATTGATGAAAAGAGAATTGTTAAATATAAATAAAGAAGTGAAGGAATCAAATTAAAGGAAGATCTTGTTCAAGATTACATGCAAATTCAAAGGTAAGTGAAGTAAGATTATCATTGATAGTGGCAGTATAAATAACTTGGTTTCTTCAAAAATAGTTGAAAAATTTGGATTGAAAATATTGATATATCCTACACCATATAAGTATCTTGGCTTCAAAAGGGGGATCAAGTTCTAGTTAATGAGCAATGTCAAGTTAATTTTTAGATTGATAACTATGAGGATGAATTAATTTGTGATATTATGCCTATGGATGTTTATCATGTGTTGTTGGGTATACCTTGGAAATTTGATAGAAGGGTTATACATAATGGAAGGAGTAACACATATACACCATAGAAGGATGGAAAGAAGCATACCTTGACACTATTGAAATATGGTAATTATGTAGCCAAAGCCAATAATAAGGTGCTGATAGTGGGTGGAAAAGAATTATTCTAGCTGATAAAATAAGAAGAGGTTGGTTTTGCATTGATTTCCAAGCCTAAAATAGTCATTACAACCATTAAGTTGACTAATTTACCCTTGGAAATTTAAAATTTATTAGATGAGTATGTTGATATAGTGGTTAATGAATTACCACCAATGAGGATCATAAGCCATCATATGGATTTCATTACAAGAGTTATTTTTTCAAACAAAATATCCTATAGAATGACACCTAAGGAGAATTCAAATATCAAAAGAAAAGTATAGGAGATGTTAGATAAATGTTTGATTAGAGAGAGTTTAAGTCCATATGCTATACCAATAGTATTAACTCTTAAGAAAAGTGGAGAATAAATAATGTGTACAGATTCTAAAGCTATCAAAGGATAACTATCAAGTACATGTTTCCATTACCAATGATGGATGATCTAATGGATTGTTTGAGTGGAGCACAATATTTTTCAAAGATAATTTTGAAGAGTGGTTACCATTAAATCAAAATTAAAGAGGGTGTTGACTGGAAAATAGCCTTCAATACTAATAATGGATTGTATGAGTGGCTTGTTATGCCATTTGGTTTGACTAATGTTCTTAGTACCTTAATGAGACTAATAAATGAGGTGTTCAAGCCATTTACATGTAATTTTTTTATTTTTTATTTGGATGATATTTTGATTTATATCCAATCAAATGAGGAACACATCAAACAAATTAGGATGGTGTTGAATAAGCTAAAGGAAGAGAAAATACTGATTAACCTCAAGAAGTGTAGCTTCATTCAAATTGAGTTGACTTATTTGGGATTTGTCATTTCCAAAGATGGTTTGAAAGTGGACCAAAAAAAAGTAAGAGCAATAGTAGAGTGGCCTACTCCAAGAAGTGTTTTTGAGGTAAAAACTTTTCATGGATTAACTAGTTTCTACAAAAAGTTCATTAGAAAATTTAATGGTATTTGTGCACCTATTATTGAAACTATAAAAGCTGATAAGAAGAAAATCCATTGGATTGAATCAAATAAGAATAAATTTTAGGTTTTTAAGAAAAAAATAACCAAACAACTTGTCTTGAACTTACTTGACTTTAACAAACTCTTTCAAGTTGAATGTGATGTTAGTGGGTTTACTATTAGAGCTATTTTGAGTCAAAAAGGAAGTTATATTGCTTAATTTAGTTAAAATATAAATGAAGCTAAGAATAAGTATTTAGACTATGATCAAGAATTTTATGCTATAATCTAAGCATTGAATAAGTTGGGGTACTACTTATTACCTACAAAGTTTGTGATATATACAAATAATCATGCTTTGCAATTCATCAAGAGTCAAACTAAGTTGAGTCAAAGACATGTGAAATGGATAGATTTATTATTATTTTTATTTTGTTCTCAAAAATAAGAGTGGGTAGTCCAATAAGGTATCTGATGCATTAAGTAGGATAAATATGACCATACACGAATCTCAAATGGGTAGTTTGGAATTTGGGTCATTAAAAGAGTTGTATGAGGAATATCCATATTTTAAGGAAGCATATGAGGCTTGTAGGAATCAAACAAGCATGTATAGGAGTCTATGAATGGACTACATGATTCCAAAAGTATTGTTATTTAAAGGAAAATAATTATGCATACATAGGGGGTCTGTGAGAGACAATTTGTTGTAAGAAAGGCACAATGGTAGTTTAAAAGGACATTTTGGACAAACAAAGACCTTTTCTCAATTGAATGCATATTATTATTGGATAATAATGTAATTTGATGTCAAAATTTGTATAAATATGCATTATTTATCAACATACCAAAGGAAAAAGTCAAAATCTTGGTGTTTATCGGCCACTACCTATTCCAAGCAGGCCTTGGGATGCAATAATTATGGATTTTGTATTGGGTTTACCAAGAACAAAATGAGGTAATGATTTAATTTTTGTTTTTTTTTGATATATTTTCAAAAATGGCACACTTCATAGCATGTAATAAGATAAGTGATGCTACCAACATTGCTAATTTGTTCTTTAAAAAAGTGGTAAGGTTATATGGATTTTCTAGAAGTATTATTTCTAACAAGGATACACAGTTTGTTGGACATTTTGGAAGATTTGGTAACTACATTGAGTTTTAGTTTAGCCTACCATCCCCAAACTAATGGTTAGAATAAAGTTGTCAACAAAATCTTAGGGAATCTACTAAGCTATTTTGTATATGATAATTCGAAGTAATGGGATCAGGTGTTAGCCCAAGATAAATTTATATACAATGATTCACATAATATGAGTACATGTTTTAATCAATTTAAGATTATAAATGGGATAAATTCATGAGGTGTTTATGATCTTAGAGATTTGGGGAATCAAGAGAAGAGGAGTGCCAAAGGTGAAGACTTTGATATAGCCATGCAAGAGCTACATAAACAAGTCAATAAGTAGTTGGATTTGAGTGCTAGTAAGTACAAAGGAGATGCTGATAAAAGAAGGAAGGAATTTATATTTTAGGAAGGAGATTCAATGTTAGCAAAACTTAGGAAGGAGAGGTTTCCTAAAGGTGAATACAATAAACTAAAATTGAAGAAGATAGGACATTGTAAGGTATTTATAAAGTTTTATACTAATGCCTATGAACTAGAACTCCCATCTAATATTGGGATATCAGATATTTTCTATGTAGTGTACCTATATCCTTATGGAGTATAATAAGACACATCAAAATCATTTTAAGATGATAATTAATATGTCATTGATTTGGAACATTATTTACCTAAGGCACATAAATATGAACTAAAAAATATTATGGGAAAATAGGTTGTCAAAATAACTAGAGGTAACTTCAAATATTTAGTCAAGGAGAAGAATCATCCTCTTGAAGATGTTTGTTGGTTGAGTCCATCAGAAATAGTTTAGTATGAAACTACCATTGAGGAACTCATGAGTAGGATCTCATGAATGCTTTTGTACTTAAGGAACATGATGCATGAGTATTATATTTTAGTTATTTAGGTTTGTAAATTTTGGTTTTTTTATAGGTTTAGGAGGTAATATATTGTCTATTATAAGCTTTTACATGCTTCACTTTGCTTTGTTTTGATCATTTTGGCTTGTTTTCAAATTTCCTGCCAAAACCAAAAATTTGAATTTTAAAATTTATTTAAGGTGTTTTAGTAGCTTTTATCATCTCATAATGCTTGGTTTGGTCATGATACTTCATGGAGGGGTTAATTAATATGTTAGGACATATCTTGAATAGTCCTATTTTATTAAATTATAACTAACGATGTAAAACTCAATTAAGGTTAAGGCTTAGGTTGAGTTTACTTAGTTTGTTATATAATTGAGAAGATTGAAATGAATGAAAGAGAATAAGGAGAGATATGATTAAATTATAATGAGGATAAAACAAGTAATTAAACTAAAAAAAACTCTGAGATTCTAAAGAAGATAAAAATAAGTCTCTAAAATAGGGTTTTTGACAATGATATTATACACATTTAACACCTAAACAATGAAAGAATGTCTTATGGAGCTCTATACTAAAATATCAATCTTTTATTATATGTAATTTAATTTTTTTTAACTTTAAAATCATATCTATTACTTTTTTAGAGTGTTTATTCATGTTGTAGGTCTAAATTCATTGTACATGATTTTTGACAGTCAAGAAAAGGTTTTTGATAGAAAAAAAAAGCTATCTTTAATATTTTGAGATTAGTCAAGGTGACAAAGTTTGTGGAATATTACGATACATGTGTGGGGATTCATTTAAAATAAAAAAATATTCCAAAATATATCTTAAAATTTGAATTCCTATTGAATTAAAGCTCTCGACTTGTGTACAATTAAGAAACCCTAAAGTAGGGTTTTAAGGCACTAAAATCCTTTTAATTCAAAAATAAACCAAAAAAAAATATTGAAAATTTGTGGAAAGGAGTTTTAGGATGTTTGTGAAGTTTTGATAATGGTTTAATTATTTTTACATATTGAGGGAAAACTATTCAAGTTTCTCAGTTTGTAGGCCTAAATACGAGGCCTAAAAACCCTATTTTCTCATTTTTATTACATTTTCAAGTTTAGATAATGGTATAACCCATTTTTTTGGGTTGATAAAATTTATAATTAATAAATAAGAATAAATTTTATCATAAAAACTCCTTTTTTATTTAAAATTGAATCTTAATAAGGTTTTAGGCTTGATCTTCCTTAACCCCTACATCAACCAATATTTCCACCATTTGGTAGAGCCTTTAATTATAAAAGTTACAATGTATGATATGACATAACCATATAGATCTCAAAAATGGATTAAAAATCATAGTTATTCGGCATAATATTTACATCCTTCCAAATATTCGAAGATCTATATCATTTATCAAAGATGTCCCATATGACTTGAATGCCTCTACGAAAGAGCTGAAAGGATTTGACTCTAAGAACCTCAGCTAGGGGATTTACATGGATTATAATAATTGGGGACCACCATAAATAGTGAGAGTGGATGGAGAGACCAAATTTAAATCCACCCCCTTCTAAATGAATTAGGGCTTAATGATTTTCTAGATATTCTTTAAAATTTTAGCCATAAAGGTGCTTGCAATCATGATAGGAGTAGGAGAAACAACAAAAGTTTGAAATACTAAATTATTTTAGACTCATCATCCATAAGGACTGCTTGATTATATGTAGTGTATGAGAAGAACTTTCCACTTTTATTACCATTTGATAGCCCTTGGAATCCATTTATCAAAGATGATAATTCCTTGTTTGGAAATGTCAATGAGCTCAAGCCCATTAGCCTCCTTGTTTTGCAAAAAATGTCCAAGGTGACTCTATGAAAGCCTTTATTATTTCATGATTGGTTTAAAGTGAGTCTATTAATAATTTTCAAGCTTCCTATAGGTAGTATTTGAGGGATACCAATAAGAGGATCAATAGACATGAGTTGCAACTAAGACTTTGGAATATAATTAAAACTTGTATGCAAGAGATAAAGGCTTAGTTATCTATCATGACATATTTTTATCCACTCTTATAATAACATAGATATATAATCCCACCTAAGAATTTTAAACAAGTTAAGGGAATGCCTAATCATTTAAACATATCACAATAGGAAATCTATTTCCACTAGTAAACCTCAATCCAACTAGGAATATGCCCATAAGATTACTCCTAACATTCAGTCTTAGCCCATTAGATGCTAGAGATAGAGACCAAGAAGAAAACCTAAATGCATTATATGGTGTTATAAACCACCATTTCCTCTTCTAGAATAGTAATAAAGAGTTATCTGTAATATGTCCATTAATAAGTTAATCTTGAGGTAAGTGTGGGAGAGTAATTCCCTTGACTAACTCTCTCGAAGCATAATCCCCCCAATAGAAATCCAAATCTTTCTGCGAATAAGACATACAAAGAATGGGCTAATTGGAAACTTTTTTAATGGATCAAAAAATACTATAATTCTAAGATTGATAACCTTTAATGGTGAGACAAACATAAATGTCTTGAAATAAAGTTTGAACAAAGTGAAAAAACTAGGACCAAAACCATGGCTTGCAAGAAAATAGGAACAATCAATCTTTTCATAGTATTTTCAAAATTCAATTTTGATAAACAAAGCTTTTTACTTAGATGTGTGAGCCATTCCATACATTCCCATACAACAATGTTGTTGTAAAAAATATATCTATCTTTAATGAATCTATTTTCTTAGTCTTAACCATTAAATGGAGGAGGTATCTAATTTTTAGGGATAAATCCTTAAAAATAATTTTATAGGATAAATTCAAGAGGATTATGGGCCTTAAATTGGTGATTAGCTCTAGATCACCAATCTTAAGAATAAACTTGATATTTTCATTTTTGATTATTTTTTTAAGAGATCCTTTGGTTATCGATTATATATATATATTTTGTGTAGATTAAGTCTCACATAATCACACATGATTAGGTATAACTCATAAGGAAAACCATCAATACTAGGGGATTTATCATGGACCATACTAATAATTTCATTATGAAGATATTCAATGGAGAGGGGCCTATCCCATTCTTTGAATTCATCCCTTTTTTAAGAATAGGGCTAAGCTTGAAACAATTTTTTTTAGTGATAAATAAAGGTTTTCAGTATGATTAGAAGACTAATGAGATGGTCTCCAACTTCCTTAATATCATTGATTTGTACATTAGAATGGATAACTCTTAGTTTTTTTTTAAAAATTCCTTGAAAATTTTTTCCTCGATTTTGAGCTAGTGGATGTGAGTCTTGATTTGAACACCTAGAGCTTAATGGAAATATGATAATTTAATCTATTTATTCATATTATCAATTTTATTTTGTAAAGTTTCATTCATGGGGGATTATTCAAGTTATTGAGAGACTGATTTAAATTCCATTATATATTTAACTTTGCCCCTTTTTTTGAACAAAGCTAGCAACTTGCCAAACATCCTTAGGAAAGTGGAATTATGGACAATGGTTATTTTACACCAGTTAATCCAACTAGATATCCCATTTGGGTGCAACATTAAGTTATAATTATTTTTAATGTGAGTAAGGATTTTTTCATGTTATAGATGTGAGGTGTTGGGATAAAATTGGTTGAATATTTTGGCTAGAAAATAAACCCATTCAATACAAAATTTGATGGATTGGTGCTTAAAAAAACAACATTTGAGAGAACATATATTGGCATATCAATACACTAGGCAAAGGAAAAATATATTATATTATGCTAAAGGTCTCTATCCATTTTCTTGATAACCCTATCATTTCCTTTGTGAAATTTGTTCCAAGTGAACCAAAGGGTGGGGGAGAGGTTGTGTGGTGATGATTAGGGTCATGAAAACCTATCTTGTTGCACATATATAACTAGGACTTTTGCTCACTAGCACACCACCTCATGTGTAGATCCCCTTATTTATCTTTAAAAAAATATACTATGTTGAAATATCCATAGACTATCTAGTTAGAGTTGCCCTTTTAGCCACTGCCAGAGAACTGATTGTTCAATGAAATCATTGGAAGCATAGAGATTAACTAATTAAATTATTTTTATCATCAATTAGAGACTATCCAAATTGAATGGTTAGATGTGTTCACTCCCCAATCCATTAAAATAAGGAAAAATGGGTGTTATAATATTGATCACTCTACCACGTGCCATGTGATTGTAGGATATGTGACATATAACCTTAGGTTAAATGATTTTGGCCATCATATAGAGAGAAAAACCATTAATATTAATTTATTTTAGGTAGATAATGTGTGAATCTAAAAATTTATAAAAATAGACCCAAAACTTGTACTTGTGGGTTGGGTTAGTTAAACTATAGACATTACATGAATAAAAATTCATTGGAAACCATTGAGGTTCATGGTTTTGCTATCTTGGCCTTCAAACACTAAAAAGTGTTTGGTCAAAAACTTATGCTACCAACCTTTAACAATTTAATCTATAAACACCACATGCCTTCTCTTATTTTGAAAAAAATGCTTCCTCATTTCTATTGGAAGAAGGGTTCTCAAAGCATATTTTCATTTGGATATGAGGGGAGAGAGGGGCTTCCATAGGTATTGGATCAAATAAAGTGACATTTTGATTCAATGAATCTTATGGTTGAAAGGATGAGAAACTGGGACTTGAAGACTCTTATGTATTAGACATCACATTGGCTACCTATGGAGTACTTGTCATAGTTAGGTTAGGGTTTTATTATGGATATGGAAGGGCATGCATAGCTTAGGTTTGAATGACCAAATATAGGTGTTCCATAATGGTAGCCATGGTGGGTGGTGGGTTCCCTAATATTGTGGTTACTCTGATAATTTTATCAACCCACAAATTTATGGATAACATTGGTTCATACAGGGGGTCTAATTTTATAAATCTTGGCTATAGCCAATGGAATTATGGTGGACATGCTCAAAAAATACATTTATATTTTGAATTGATGATTGGAAATAGAAAACTTATTGTGAATAGTGATATACATCACCCATTAGGTGAAGAGTTTTACTCCAATCTAGATATTGATGGTCTCACAAAGGTCTCATGTGAGATAAATATCCACATAGACAAGATGTTGTGGTATAAAAATGTAAACTCTATTGGTTTTTAAGTAAATTAACTGAACTAAGGGTTTAACTAATTATTCCATAAATTCCAAAAAAGGGCATAGGAAAGTATATAAACTCAACCTAGACTAGATCCTTGAGCTAATCCTTCTTAATGATGAAAATGTCTATGGTCCAGGGAGAAAAAAATCAACAAGTTTATAACATAGCAAAAGCCATGCTTATGAATGATAACATAATGTTTAGGGGTTTCAAACCAACATATGAAAAAATCTTTGTCAAGTTTTGTACACCAATAAGCTTGATTCCATGTTGCTGCCATTGTGCTTCCACCTAATTTTTTAACATAGATTTGATAGATAACACCAAAAAAATATCCAATAAGAATATGAGATTATATCCAATGATAAAATTTATCAAAATTTAGAAAATCAAGAAAAACATCAAGTGCAGTCTCTTGAAAAGTGGGGTATATTACCTCATTAAAGACCTTGGAAACTTGTATGCTTTCTTAGACACCAGGGCTACTTCCTTCAAAGTGAGTTTCACCCAATGATGCAAGTTCATGTGAGGATATCATTAAACAAGAAAGAGATTACCTAAATTATGGATTTATAATCTATAAGATAATAAATGTTATTCAAGGCAATGGAAAAATACCACTGAGATGAATAGAATGATAGTGAAATGACAACATGGGGAAACCTTGGTAGATGAAAAATGTGAATAGTAGTTTAATATTTTAAACTATTCTAAGGCCTCTATTTGAAAATATTTTAAGCCTCATCATAAAAACCATTGTGTACATATGATTCAACTTAAAATCATCATAGCCAATAAGACAATACATCTTTGAGACATTGTTAGAAACCTTTCATTATTATTAGGATTTGAAATAAAACACCCAAAAAAATGATAATTCAATTAATATTAAATTATTAGTGTTGTAACTGTGGATACTAAAATCTAGTATTAGACAATTTAAAATGTTCCTTTTTGATATAACTTCACCCTACATGACTTGTGCGTACACATATGACTCAAATTCACCATTATCTTACATTAACAAGCTATGTATCCAATCCTTCTAAGTTTCTATCAGTCACTTACAAATATTCTTGTAGTTTGTATTATACCAATAAAATATCATACTCAGACATCCCCATATCACTAGATAACTTTTCCTATCTCATGGATAATATTATCAAAATTAGAGCATACCATATAACAGTACTACTTACATATAATAATTTTATCCTTCATCAAACAATGGTCATACTTAAAAATAAAATAATTCCTATGGTTCATTTCATCTACCTAACATGTTGGTGGAAAGATAAATTACCCAAAAAGTCTCATATAAATACAAAATAAGTGTAGATTTATTAATCATCTATAACTTATTTGGCATACATATATACACTATGACACATTCAAAGGGACTTCCCTATTATTATTGATTTATAAATCAATCACAATGAGAAAGTCTTATCCAAGTCTAAAGCACTTAAAATCCAAACCAAATTTATCATTTTGGGTAAGTGCACAACATTGGGGGACGAAAACAGGCCCACTCATGGACATGTTTTTCGTAAAAAATGATAAATATGAAATTCTGTAGATAATTTGAGATGGCTACACTAAAAATTTGAGGATTGTGTAAGAACATTAGTTATAGAATTTTGAATCTAGTTACCAAAAAACTATTTTTTTTGAAAAAATGGTTAAGTATAACTAGGTTAAACATATAAAATTTCAATAATAACTCCTAATTTTTAAGGAAAACGTAGTAGATAGCCGACCATGTGACCCCTCATTTTTTGAGCATCATTTACTATTGTTTAAAACCATTTGGTGAAACTTTAGATAAGATCATCTAATTTTTAACCTATATTTTTTATAATTTTTTGATTAATATATATTTTCAATTAATTTTACATGTAAATAAATCCTAAAAATTGATAAAAAAATGGATAGCCGATTGTGGAGCTCCCCTAACTACCTCAAAAACAAGAAAACTAGTTTTTTTAATACGTGTAGAATTAGGCATAGTTTTAAACCATTTTTTTTCATTTGTATTAATGAAATAAAATATAAAAAAACAAATATAATAATTTATATTTGAGGCATATAGTGGCCTAAAAATTTTATAGTTAGAAATCGACATAGATTGAAACCTTTAAAAAGTCCAAAAATTATAAAAATCATATATTTGGAAAGAGGAGAGTGTGATTGTCATCATGGTAATAATTTTATGATTTTTATGATTGAAATTTTTAATGTATTTGGTGATTTAAGTTTAATTTTATTGTTTTATAGCAAAACTCTCAGATTCAACTATGTTTTGATAGATCCAAACATTTGGCTCGGGAATCCAAGCCATTTTTGAGCCAAAAGGCTTAAATTTTTGAATTCAAAATAAACATAACACGTTGTGTTACATTAACATTGTAATAAAAATAATAAAAGATAAATGGGAAGGGATATCTACTTTATCTCATGAAATATAAAAGAAATATGCATATATTATAACATGTACATGTTATCTTCACATTGCAAAAAAAACATAAAATATATATTGGAAGGGGTAGATGGTTTACTAAAATAACAAGTATAAGTTTATAATTATAATATTACATTTATATTCCCTATACTTTAAATTTATTTTAATAAATATAAGAAATTAAGGTCACTGTACATCTGATAGAGTTGGTTTCACAATTGCATGCCTTCTGACATGGAAGCTAGTTTTTTAAAATCTAATTTGGTTAGTACTTAGGCATTTTTAGGGTCCCAGTATTGAACCTAGGGATTTTAGGATATAAATTTTGTAATTTATGTCCATTTTTGGTAAATATATAGTCATTTTTAAGGTTTTTTTGCTTTTTAAATTATTTTCTATCATTTCTAAGAGTCTTAGGTTTGTCAAAATTGAAGTTTATTAACCACTCAATTTGAAATCAAGCCAAAGTGGTGTGATTAGAGTAGCATAGGTCATATTGATGACCTATGCACTTGAAATGACCACTTTTTGTTAATTTCACTTATTCATCATCCCTCATTCATCCCTAATTACTTCCTCCTCATCCCTCATCACGCTAATCACTCTTTCCTTATGCTTCATTATCCCTAATCCCTCCCTCATTGAACCTTACCATCTTGAATCATCTCTAATCACTCCCTCATCATCCCTAATAACTCCCTCATTAACCCTCACTATCCCCCATCATCCCTAATCAATCCATAATCTATCATAATCCCTAATCACTCCCTCATTAACCCTCACCATCCCTCATAATATCTAATCACTCCCTTATCATCCTTTATTACTCCTTTATTAACCCTAACCATCACTCATCATCCCTAATCACTCCATCATCCCTAATCAATCCCTCCTCATCCTTAATAATCCTTAATCACTCTATCCTCATCCCTCATTATCTTTAATCAATCCATCATTGACCCTCACCATCCATATTCATCCTGAATAACTCCCTCATCTTCCCTAATCACTCCATGATTAACACTCATTATCCATCATCATCCCTAATAACTCATTGATCATCCCTCATCATACCTAATTACTCCCACTATCATTACACATAATCCATAATCACTCCCTCTTTAACCCTCACCATCACTCATAATATCTAATAACTCCATCATCATCTTCAATCTCTCAATTGAACCTCACCATCCTTCATCATTCCTAATCACTCCATTGAGTCTCACCATCCCTCACCATCCATAATAACTAACCAATTATCCCTTATCATCCTTAATCACTCCCTCCTCATCCCTCATCATCCCTAATCATTCCTTGATTGAACCTCACCATCCCTCATCATCTCTAATCACTCCCTCATTGTACTTAATCACTCCCTCATTGATCCTCATCATCCCTAATCATCGATTCATCATCCCTAATTTATTGAGATGACTATCTTTAATTTAATTATCCATCTCCCCATCCAATCCATATAGAGTATGTATTTTTCCAACCCAACCATGTCCATCTATCTAACCATGACTATCTATCCAATCTTGCCGACATCACTAGTCCCAATTAGGCCAAATTGAACTACATGGGTAGGGTAGTGCTCTATTCTATCAAATATAATATTCTATAGGGGATAGTGCTCTGGTCTATTGAAAATTTAATAATAATGTTCATCCCCATTAATCAATCACTTGGACACATTTAAGGGACTGACATTCTATCTTCTTTGTCCTTAGGGGAATAAAGTCCAATTGGGCATAATGTGTTTTCTCTCTACCCTCCTCAATACCTCACCCTTCAAGTAGAATTACTTATATTTTCTAGTTTATCTCACCCTTCAAGTGGCCCTTTTTGTGTAACATGACTAGATTAAATGCATAGAGATATAGTCATACTATAGACTGACTAGTGACATGACTTTATGGGTAACATGACTCTCTAGGATGGGTAACACAAATAACTTAAATACATATGTAACATGACTATATAGGATGGGAAAAAAGAGTAATTTGATATGATATATGTGAATTGATATATAATATGTACATAATATGAGTGTAGGGGTCACTATTCAACTTGATTTATTATAACAATCAATTATATACATTCCATCCTCGAGTGTTTAGGTTGGTTATTAACTAGGTTATTTAAGATCAATTATAGACTCAAGATTTATAATGGAGGGGTGGGTTATTGGCTGAGTACTAACTATGACTATAGATACACTTGTCATGACATCACACACACACACACACACACACACACACACACACACACACACACACACACACACACACACACACACACACACACACACACACACACACACACACATGTATAGAATATCCAGTTGGACCTCTAAACCCTATCCATGGTGGGTAGGAGTTTAAGGTTCTAAAGGAGGTGGGGACTTTCTCCTATTTATGGTAGTCATGGCGTATTTTTTAGGCCCAAATGACTAAGTATATAGGGTTTTTTTCCTCCCCTCTATATAATAGACTAAACTCTCACATAGTTCAAGCCCTAATCCATCCCTTCCTCTTATATATTTGTATAAATTTTCCCTAAACTTGTAGAGGTCCTCTTTATCTATTTGGGATATGAACCTCCTAGATATAAAGAGCTCTCTTTATATCTATATAATTCTAGTCTATTTATCTATATAAACAGACATGTATCCATTAGGGGATAAACTAAAGGGCTTAAAGGAATAGGAATATAGGTAAAGGGGTTCAATACACTCCATCCTATGCCTTTGTTCTCAATATATTGATCACTACGTGGGTTGAGATCCATTGGGCCCATATATAGATAGGGGACTCCCTAGGGGGAGAAAGACTATAAATGTATTTCTTGGGTAGCAACTATGACTACACTATAATATAGGGTTGCACTAAATCCCATTCCATTATTCTAAGCATGTTTTGGTGGGAATAATGGCTATATAGTGTGGCATATTCCCATCTATCTGATAAGGAGGTCTTATGGAGTGAATTTTAGAGCATATATGATTGATATATGGGGCACATAGTCCTAGAATATAAATTACATAATGAGGGAGGTAAATGCCATTAAAGACCTTTATTTTTATTATAGCCATATATATATATATATAGGGGAGCCTACACTCTTATGACTTATATAATATAATACTATTGATTGAGAACTCTCCCTCCCCTTTCCTTTCCTTTATTTTATCTATATAGGGATGAGATAAGGAGCCAATCAATTTAAATGCTATAGATGAGACTGGATTTCCTATTTCTATTTCTCTCTCCCTCCCCTTTCCTTTCCTTTACCTATATGGGAATAAGGAGCCTACTGATCATAATTGACTAGGATTTATCAACTATGAGGATCTAGTTGGGCCCTCTCCCTCCACTTTCCTTTCCTTTATCTATATGGGGATACTATTGATTGATATGACTAATTGGGATTTGAGTGATAGATAGGGATTGATAAGATATGTATATATCTAGTTCTAGTTGGAATACTAATGTGAATAATTGACTGCCTAGCTATCTATATCCCTATACCAGTAATGACCTACTCCTCCATAGAAAATATTATATTCTATTATATTTATCATCCACCATCATTCCCAATCATTCCATCCTCATCCCTTATCATACTTAATCACTCCTCATTGATTTGAATCATCCCTCACCATCCATAATAACTATTTACTTGTACTTACCTATCCCTAATCATTCCATCCAATACATTTATTGTTGGTGCAATAGATTTTTGATTATGCTTGATCATCCCTACTCACTCTTTTCTCTAAATAGGTTAGAATTACCCCTCTCCTTTAAGGATATACCTTGTGTATTAAATTAGGTATCAATTATTAAAGATATGGCCAGGTAATATATATACATTCAAGATTAGATATAGGTATTTAAGATCAATAAATGGCTTGGGTATTATATTAGGTAAGGAATACTCAAGTAGGTATGGAAATAAAGATAGGAGGGTAGGGTATACTCATGTATAATTAGGTAGATAAGGCATACTCAAGTAGGTAGGGAAAGAAGGATAGGTAGGTAGGCCATAGTCAAGATCAAGATATGGCCTATATATTCAATCAAGTCAGGCATGGTCAAGTAGGTAATGTATGCAAGACATACTAAAGTAAGTAAATTAGGTAGGGAATACTAAATGGTGTAAATATATTACATACTTAGCATGATTCAAAACTTAATTTCTCATTATATCTATTAGGAAACAAGCTTCCCTTGCCAATAATAAAAGCTAAGTAGGTAGGAAAAGAATAGATGCAAGTTATAGATTAAGAATCAAGATTCCCTTGATAGTTAAGAATCTATTATATAAATGAGAAGTATGTATGACAATATCAAAGATATATATTGGGAAGGAATATTCCATTGCCTTATTAGGAAGGTCATAACTAAGTAGGCAGGGTAAGAAAAAAGTTATTTATTAAAAATTAAGCTTCCATTGATAGGTATGCCTTAATCCAAAAGCAAAGCAAAGATAGACACCAAGAAGGCAAAATTAATTTGATAGTTGTGCTTTATTCCCTTGATATCCATAGATAAATAAATATCCCCTTGATATGTTATTTGGTGAATCAAAGTTAGATATCAAAAAAGGCAAACTTCCCTTTCCTTACTTCTTGGCATATATGAAGTAGGTAGGGAAATATTCCATTACTTTAAAATATAAGGAAAGTTTGAGATTAGGGTAGGACATTTGGAATGGTGATTCTTATATATATATGATGGAGAAACCATTCCTATGTTATCCTTTGATATACCATATTAGGGATTGAGGAATAATAAGAGTATGACAAGGTCCCACTTTGGCCTTTAAGGCCCATCAAGACATGCCCAAGCTCTAAGTGGCCCCTCCTTGATACATTAGATTAAGGCATATTCCATTTGTTCCATTTAAATATCAAGTTGGGTATAGATTGAGTTGGGTATGGATTGATTTGGGTTGGGAAACACATTTTATTGGCTACCAAATTGGAACACACTCTACATGATTGGTGATTACCTATCTATATATCTAACAATATAGTTTACTATGGATATACTATATATATACAATCAATTATGGGGTTGGGATTAAAATTATCTAGTATTCAGTCACCCCTATATATATGGGTTGGGATTAAAATTATCAACTAGTATTCAATCACCCCTATATATATTTGGATTCTTAACTTTGGGATTGGGATTATTTGATGCTCAAATCCCAATCTATATATATAATGAATATAATTTCATATCATCCTTTGATCTATGTATCACCTATTTATTATAGTACAAGGATCTGGATACACACACTCTCTCCATTATTTAGGCATGGATCACCATATATATATTTAAATCCCACTACTCTAAGTTACTTATTTGAGTAAAAGAGGATTAGTGAAAGAAGAGTTTTTTTGGGCCTTATTTGAGTGATTAAAATTTGTACTTGGAAAATAAGCCAATTAGGCACAAGTTAGAAGCTATTACAACCACCATCAAGGTATTTAATGAAGTGATTAAGGATGAGGAAGGAGTGAGTAAAGATAATGAATAATAATAAGGGAGTAACTAGGGATGATGAGGGATGGTGAGGGTCAATAAGGGAGTGATTAGGGAGGATGAGGGAATGATTAGGGATGATGAGGGATGGGGGTAATGACAGAGTGATTAAGGGTGATGATATATGATTACAAAGTAATTAAGGATGATGAAGTGGTGATTAGGGATGATGAAGGTCAATGAGGGAGTGATTAAGGATGATGAGGGAGTGATTAGATATGGTGAGGGATGGTAAGGGTCAATATGGGAGTGATTAGAGATGATGAGAGATGAGGAGGGAGTGATTAGGGATGATTGAGGATGATGGAGCAATGATTAAGGATGGTCAATGAAGGAGTGAGTAGGGATGATAAGGGATTGATTAGGGATGATGAGGGATGGTGAGGGTTAATGAGGAAGTGATTAGGGATGGTGATGAAATGAGTAGAGATGGTGAGGGATTGTGAGGGTCAATGAGGGAGTGATTTGGAATGATGAGGGATGAGGAGGGAGTGATTACATGAGAAATTGAAGTAGTGATTAAGGATGATGAGGGATGATGCGGGTCAATGAGGGAGTCATTAGGGATGATGAGGGAGAGATTAGAGATGATGAGGGTTAATGAGGGAGTGATTATGGAGAATGAGAAATAAGGATATAGTGATTAAGGTTGATGAGGGATGAGGAGGAAGTGATTAAGGATGAGGGAGGGATGATAAATAAGTGAAATTAACACAAAGTGGTCATTTGATGTGTGTAGGTCATCAATGTGATCTATTCTACCCAAATCACACAACTTTGGCTTGAGTTCAAAGTGAGTGGTTTGTAAACTTAAATTTTGATAAACCTTGGACTCTTATAAATGTTCAAAAGCAATTTGGAAGGCACAAAACATAAAAAATGATTACATGTTTACCAAAACCAAAAATAGACATCAACTATTAAAGTTATGCCCTAAAATCCCTAGGTTTAACACTATAACCCTAGAAATGCTTAAATAATTACTAAATTAGATTTTTACAAATTATCTTCCACATCGTAAGACATGTAACTATGAGACCAACTCTATCAGATGAAAAGTGACCTTAATTTTATATATTTACTCAAATAAATTTAAAGTATAAGGAATATATAAAATATTCCTTATACTTAAAATTTATTTTAGTAAACAAGTTTCCCATTCCAATATATCTTTTATGTTTTTTTGTGTAATGTGAAGATAATGCATACGTGATATTTTCACTAGATAGAACATGTACACATTATAACACGTAGAGATTTAGGTTTAATATTTTTGATCTTAGATATAAATAATACATAAACATTATGGATATTATATGTAAGCATAATGTTTATAACATATATGCATTATTATAAATTTCCACAAAATTATTCCCAAACTCCATGCACTTACCCTTTTCCAAGTGTTAAAATATAAATCATAGGGCAAACATTCAAGGAAAACTAATTGAACACATACATTTAATGGGGATAAATAATTTTTATTTGAATTCCCTCTTTTGAGTATTGGATATGTAGGCAGTGATCAACCATTAAACAAGGAGTGTTGGGATCAACTCAACCCACCTTTGTTCCCCTTTTAGGGTTAATCATATCATTATGAGTATACTTAAGGTTTTAAGTGAAAGAGAAAAATTTATAGGAATTACATGCACTATAAAACGTTAGTATTGCACATAAGTCATAATAGAAACACTCACATTGGCCTATACCTATATAGAAGTATGAGATTCATGCAAAAAACTTTTAGACTTGGAACATAGTGATTGATGATAGTGACCCAAAGATGACGGTACTATCCCAATGAGCTTATAACTCTAGATACTAATGTGAATGGATTGAAATCCATATTTATTCCTATCATATTATTTACCTATAGTTTTATCCCTCTATATATTATTTAAACACTAAGTATCTTATCTTTTTTATTGTAATTCCTATATTTAACAAGTTAAAGTAGTAAAATCAATTACAAGCATTTACACTTAGATATATAATTAATTGCTACACATTAATATCTAAATAATTACAATGATTTATACATTATTTAAGGCTATCATTAAATACAAAATAGGGTAAAACATATTGGTGAACTCGTATATTTATTTAAAATTTCCAAAACATAGGTTTCCCTTAGGTTCTATCATTCTATTTAAGGTTTTAGATTTTTGCCTTAGAGTTTAAATTATGATTTTTAATCTCCCCACACCAAAGACAATAAATATTTTTATTTTTGGCCTTAACCTTATATATACTTTCATTATTTCAGCCTATGCCATCCAAAAATGATAGCTTCCTTATCTCTCTAAGGTGGAGTGCTAGATTAAGTGTTACAAATATATGAGTCAACCTCTACCTAAAGGATATGATGCTAATGTATATTGTGACTATCACCAAGGCCATATACATTCTATGAAAAAATGTTATACCTTGAAGGAAAAGATCTAAGATATTATTTATGACCAAAATATTACCTTTACTGATCCTTCAAAGGATTATGGTTCACAACTTAGTGATCAACAGAATTAGAATATATTGAACAATCCTTTGCAAGATCATTATAAGAAATATTCCTAAGTGAAAATGGCATACAATTCTCATCCTCCTCCATCAAATTATGGGCAACCATTAGATGGTATTATTGTCACTTATACACACAATATATATCATATGGTTTAGAGACCTTTTATTACATTAGATGATAGTGAAATTGTTGATGATATCTCAGATATTCATTCATTATTTATTTGAGCATACCTTGACCACTAGCCTATACATAGTGTTATGATTTATAATGGTTCTAATGAGAATATATATAACATTAAATTAATTACACATTTGAGATATACACATGATGATTTATCCCCTTCGACCAAAACAATCAGAACATTTGATGAGACATCACAACACATTATTGGTGAGATTAATTTACCTTTAAAAGTTGGTCTAGTATATGTGGATACCAAATTTTTAGCTGTAGCATATAAATGATTATTTGATATGTTATTAGGATGACCTTGGATACATAAAATAAAAATAATACCTTTCACAATTCATGAATGTGTTAACATTCATACCAACAAGGTAGTCACAGTTTATGAAATTTCATATGAACATCCACTTGAACAAGAGAAGTTTATTCCAAGATATATAATTATCAAACCTACTAAGGTTAATCCTATGGAAAGGGTAAGAAATAAAAAAACCCATTTCCTAGGTGGCCCATACTTGAGAGGCCTTTAAACCAGAGATATACAATAGATTCCACAGAATCCTCATCTACTCCTAAATAACATATTCATTTACATAGATAAAATAAACATGTTCCAATTATTGCTACTCTAAAGAAACCAAAAAGCATTAAATGAAGGGTTTCATAAATTTATACTCCTAATATTGTTTCTTCATGACCATAGATTCCTATTATACACATGTAGAGTACTAAAAATATTATAGATCCAAATACAACACCTATGCATGATCCTTGGTAGTCCCACCAGTTTGGTGTACCATATTTTGAGTTTATAGCTACTTATGAGCATCCCTTGGATGTGATACTATGATAGCTTTTTTTAAAATTATTTAATTTTTTTTTAAGAAAATACAAAAAAATTAAAATAATTACTAAATACAATATTCAAAACTCTTGTGTTTATTATCTCATTATCATTTATGTTGTTTGCTTCATGTTAATAGATATCATATCATGTCATTTCTGTATGCACATATGTTTTATACATCTTTGATTGTGATATAACTGTACCCAAACATATGATATATTCACTTACAGATGTTGGACCTCTCTTCTACCAACATATTTTTCATAATTGATACATGTTATGTAATGCTTACACATGTCCATATCTATGCTCATATTTTTCAAAATTTACTTGATATGCTATGTTACATAACATTTTTTGCTAACACATATATGGAGGGAATAATATGATATGTTTATGATGGTTGATTATGATTTATCTTATTTTCACTTCTTTTAGTGTACTTCATTACTTACTATTGTCTTGCTCGTGGAACTTTTGAATATGTTCCTTGATTTTTCATCCCTATGCCATTACATGTTGATTGGACATTTAAATATGTCATTATATATTGGTTAGAAATTTAAATATGTCACCCCTTTCAATTATGAAAAATTTGAGAATGTACCTTATGTGGTCTCCTTGAACCATTGTTTCATATTACATTGATCACTCTTGTGTGTGCACATGATTCTTTTCTGTTCTTGTACTGATACTCTCTAGATATTTCCATGATCCATACCCTACGTATTAGGACTTGATGTAATCACATACTTAGAGCTTCATTGATGTATCTACTTAGACATGTTATCCATATATGATACATGATTCATACACAAATTATTAATTTACCTTATCCTTTATAGGTAAAGTGTATACTAGATTATATTTTCCTCACCTCAAGAGGGAAGGCATTTCAGTGGGGGAATTTCATATAATCATGACCTCCACATTTTCATAATTTATAGATTTCAATGGGGGCATGTCATAAATGCATGACCTAAAAAATTACACACTTACACACTTATTCAATATATTCATATTTCAATGGAAAAATGTCATAAGACATGACCTTGACACTTGTACAATCTCTAGTTCAGCTTCATGATTCAAATATACACTTGGGTTAGAATCCTTTACATTGCATCAATTTTATATAGATTTGAAAAATTTGTTTTCATATTTATGACACACATAATTCATCTTAGACATATTAGAGGTGCATATGCCATACTATTTGCATCAAAAATTGAAAAATTTACCAATTATACTACTCACCAAGACACACTGATTAAACCAAGAGGTGTTGTTATCGATCCTTTTTTACTACAAAAGTTAGTTCATTTTATAGGATGAAGTGATTAAATCATTAAACTTCACTATATTTATAGTTTGGAGTGAATCAATCATCCAATTTCATTATATTTATAGGATTAATTGATTGACTCACTCACTCACACTAGATTACATGTTCCTACTTGAGTTGCAAAATTGACATATAATGGTCTTAACAACCATGTCACAACTCATCCTCACACTAGATTTGGGGCATAATAAATTCCAATATCCATCTTAAATTATCCAAGGTTCATGTCTTAACCTCTTTCATCTCCAATTCTTCATAAAGAAGCATCTTTACTAAGTCAAAGCATCAAGAGGCAACATGGTTGCATAGACACAGGTGTACCCTTCCTTGCTCTATTTCTTTTCAGGCATTTTAGTTATTTCAAATGTTAGATTTATGCACTAATTTACACTATAACATGCTCTTGGTTACAGTTCATACACCAATAAAACACTTAAAGTGGGCTCAAGCAAAGGTAATGTGTGTTGTACATATCTAGGTATACATTTATTTTCTTTAAACTAATAATTTCATCATTATGTATTACTAGATTAAAGAGGGGGAAAATATAGACACTAAAATTAAAAATTTATAACATCTTGGTCTTGTGCATTTGAAAAATATTAATCAAGGTTCTACTTTTTAGTTTTATACCTCCCTGCTTCCAAAAGGTTCACATTTACTATATCACTATGCCTAAATGCTTATCTCTTAGTTCAATCCATATCATTCTAATGAATCAAGTATTCTAAATTGCATATAAAGTCCAAAACCTATTAAACATCATGTATTTTCAATTTTAGATCCATACATATTTTCTATTCCTATGGACACTACTGACCATAGAGTGACACTACTGCCGATGGTAGAGTCCATGTCCTTATTTAATGTCTAGTTACCAAAAGTCATCCAAATTTTAAATGTTTAAAAACCTATGGGTTGTCCTATTTATATTATTGAACCCTACCATGAGATATTTTAAAAATGTATGGTATAAATATAAATTTAGTCCTTCTTATTCCACACTTATAAAATACTAAACAAATGCGTACCAAGACTGATTCAATCAATTACACAATTGAGTTATTATACCCTAATTGCACCTATTTATTTATCACTCATATGAGAAATCTATAGACATTATTTTTGAATTATATATCATCTCAATCTTGTACACTTGTAAAATACATATCATGGATGTAATTTCAACTTTTAGACCTTTCTTATTGCCAAAAGATTCGCATACACTATCTCTCTATGCCTAATTAATTATCTCTTAGTATAACCAATGTTGTTATGATGAATAAAGTCTTATATCTTTCCAAAAATGTTATAAACCTATTTATCTTCCATCTCTACAAGTTTTGGAGCTACACCTATTTTACAACTACTTGGACACTTGTGTCCGAGTCAGATGCCTATGTCAATGCAAGTGTCCTACCCTAACATAAGTGTCTAGTTTCCTAAAGTAATCTAATTTTAAAATGAAACCTATACCTATAGTTGTCTTAAGTGATTTAATTTATAGATTATCCAAAGGATTGACATAAATACAATATCAACCCTCATTCATTATTAACCTAGAAAATTCCTACTTAATCACAAGATAACATATCAAAATCATTTAATTAAGCACTCAAGTGAGAAAAGATTATCTATTTTACCATATTTCCATTTAAATCATATGGAAAACACATCTACATATCTAAAGTATTGAAGGAGCACTCCATGAGCCATATTTTCTAAATTACAAGCTAGGTCATTATTGTACTTGCTTATCACACATTGCATGATTCATGCACAAACCAACACATAAGGGAGAACCAAAAAAATATGAGACATTATTCAGAGTAGTGGATATGTATGAAATGATTATTGATAGAAGGGTATTTGGGGTAGCTTGACACCATGTGCCCATAAACCCATTCTTACCACAACCACAATGAAGATGAATAAATAGGGTTTTGATATTTGAAAAAGAGTGATAGTCTATGACCTATATTTGAATGCACCAAAGTCAAGGTGACATAAAAACCATAAGCATATAGGTGGTTGCATCTAGTTTTAATAGGTAATCCATACTAGACACCTGTGTCTAATAAAAAATAGTAGCATCGATGCAATTATCCCATGTTGATGCAAGTGTCTATAGCTATAAAAGTACAATTTAAAATTAGGTGACTAATCTAGAATCCATATCCAATCTACTTTCTACCTATTACATATCCCTATCTGTATTAGCATCAAAACTAGTTAAGTATTTGTATTCATTATCATCAAAATATATAACATAGTTATACTTTCTATTTTAAAATATCTCAATATAATAAATTTAGTATATGTTTATTTGAGTTTTGGAAATTAACCTTATTTAGAGATAGTCTACCATCCTTATGCCCTAGTCTGTCTCTTCCCATTTAACCCTAGATTCCCCCATTATTAGATTTTAGGGATAAACATTTAGTGAACTTGATTCATGCGAATACAACATTTTTATGATTCATGGGGTTTCAATTTTATATTCAAAGTTCTATAAATTTTAATTTATAAGCTATGTAAAATAGTAATAAAAAACTCATTTTCAAATAAAAGATAAAGAAGCATTTATAACTCATCTCAATAATAACAAGGGATTAATAGATAATTTTTGGTATGTTATCAGAGATGAAATCAATAAGCATGATAAGTCTAAATATTCCTCACCTAGTTTGGTGAATCATTAGAGGGTACTACAACTGATTCAATACAATCAATCTACCCACATCTAATGAAGGCATGAATTATGTCTTCCAATCTTTGTTTCTTGAGACCAATATTGTTACATCTACCATGAGGTTACCAAATGCTTCAATCCAATTAATGATTTCAATGCCTATATATACCCAACCTATGGGTACACTTCCTCTAGTGAAATCTCAAATATCTAACCTAAAATACCAATAGGTGTAAAATCTTTTTCAAAATATATATTTTTTGAAAACTAAGGTTATAAATTTTGAACAAAATTCTATGAAATATCCATATGCTATTGATTCACAAGAGGTTTTGCATAATCCTCTTGCACTAGAGATACCTTTTCACTCTACCAACTAGTTTTGTTTTCCCTAAGTTCATGTTTTCTAATAGCAAGGGTGATCTTGAACAACATATTTAATCATTTTACATGTCATACCTTGATTATGCCTCCAATGATAAAATTTTATCCAAATTATTTACAATAAGATTAAATTACTATGCTTTAAGGTGGTTTTATGATTTATCAAATCAATTAGTAAATGCATTCAAACCCATTGTAGATCAATTTTTGGCACACTTCTATATTAAAATTACTAAAAATATTTCCTATGCCCAACTTGTAAAGATCAAACAAGGAACCCATGAAACTATTAATGAATATGTTTTGAGGTACAAGACAATGTTAGCTAAAATGACCAATCCAATGATGGACAAAGAGTTACAATACATATTCAAGAATTTTTTTCTTGATCCATTACATGAGTCTATTGTTTTCAAAAATTTCAAAAATTTTAAAGACTTATGCCATATTGTTCACAATCATGAAATGAAATTTATATCATTGAATAAACTTAAGTATGTAGAAAACACATCGACTACATGTACATATAATAACAAGTTTAATATCAAACAAAGTTATAAGGTCAAACCTACTGAGCCTACAAAGGAAATAACCACCATGGTTAATATAATGTCACAATAACCTCATCAGCTTATGTTATCCAATGTACCATAGAGATAGTTTTCATGCTTACCTAAGTCTCCTAACTCATTACTTTCATGGTTTGTAGAGTGTCATCTTATATATCTCTCTAATCTAATAGAGGTTGATATGAGTAGACCTATACCCCAAGGGTATGATACAAATGCTTATTATGACTATCACCAAGGCCCCAAGAATTATATGAATAAATATTTTACCTTGAAGCATAATATCCAATACCCAATGATGACAAAAATATTACATTTAATGAACCTCCAAAAGAATTAGGTTCAAAACCTAGTGATCACCAAAAATATAAAATATTTAACAATTCTTTGAAAAACCATTCTAAGAAAGATTAGAAAGTGAAAATGGTAAATAATACACATCCTCCTCCATATTATTATGAGAACCCATTGGATGGTACTATTGATACCTATACATGACATATACCTCCAATGGTTGAGAGACCTATTGATTTTGATGATAGTAAGATTAGGGATGATGACTCAGATCTTTATTCCTTACTTACATGTTTAGGTTATATAAATCATGATTTACTTCCTTTAACCAAATTAGGTAGATCATTTGATGGGACTTCAAAATAGGTTATTAGTGAGATTAAATTATCTTTATAGGTAGTTCCTACACATGTGGCTACTAATTTCTTAGTTACTTCCATGGGTGTATTTCATAAGTTATTAGGATGAACTTGGATATAGACACTTTTACTAACACCTTATATAATTCATGGGTGTGTTATATATATTCATGCTAATCAGGTAATTATAGTTTCTAGAATTCCATAAGAAAATCTTCTTGAGCATGATAAATGTATATCTAGGTAGTTAATTATTAAACCTCCTAAGGTTAATCTTTAACAAAAGGGTAATAAATATGCAACCCCCTTTACCAAGTGGTTAGTACTTGAGATACCATTGCATCATAGATCCATAGTGGGTTCCATAGAATCCTTATCTACTACACACCATATTTAGATATTTAGAGCACCTAAACATATTCATATTATTATTGTTCCAAATAAATCATAAATCACTAAATAATGGGTTCCATGAACCCCTATTCCTACTATTTATTAATGACTATAGAGTCCTATTAACATACATAAAGCATCACAAATTTCATGTGATAAATATTGCACCTATAGATGTTCCTTGGTAGTACCACTAGTTTATTGTATCAGGTTCCCACTGGGGAGATACCTATGAGCATCCATTGTATGAGATCATATGATATATATTTCTTTTCGAAAATTCAAAAAATACAAAAACTTGAAAAATACTAAAGTATGTTCAACATTTACATGTTCTATTAAATCCTTGGCATATATGTTATTGGTAGATGACATATCATTTATTTCTATATACACATGTATTCCAAATATATTTTGAGCGTGATACATGGATACACAAATACATGATCTATGCACTTTCAGATGTTGGGTCTTCCCTCTACTCATGTCATGTGGACATTGGAAGCATCCACTTCTTTCATCATGATACACCCATGTTACATCATTTTATGATAATTTTACATTATCATGTTTGATCTTATGTACTTACACATGCCTTTTTCCATACTTATATGTTTCAAAATGTACTTAATATGCTATGTACTTAATGATTTTTTTTAACACACATGATCTATGGTCTAGAATCCTATGTTTATGCTAGTTTCTTATGCCTTTATTTATGTACTTACTTGAGTGTATTTCTTTGCTATTATTTAGCTTGTTTGAGTATTTGAATATGATCCATTATTTGTAGACCTCATGCCTTTTTTTGCATCTTTGACATTTGAATGTATCATTATTTTTTGTATGTTGACATTTGAATATGTCATTTATTGCTTTATGAACTTTTGACTAAGTCATGTCACTTTGATTATGTGGCATTTGAACATGCCCCTTGTTTGAGGTATCCTTAGACCATTTTATTTTGATTTGATTTTGAGTGATCTTATGTGTGTGATTGATTTCTTGTTGGGATTGTACTATTACTATCTAGACATTTCTATGATCTACATCATGCATCTTAGGACTTGCTGTAATCACATTCTTCATGCTTTAATGATATATCTACCTAGACATGTTTACTTTATGTGCTACGTGGTCCATTCACAATTTACAGGTCACCTTATCATTTTGAAGTTAGTTAACTACCGATTACTATTTTCACTCACCTAAAATGGGCATATCAATGGGGGCATGTCATAGAGGCATGACTTCCACATTGATTCATAGATTCAGAATGTAGTGGGGCATGTAGATTATAAATCCAAGAGAGGTTAGTCAATCTATTAGTAAAACATTAAATTAAAATTGAAAAAAAACATCTCAAACCTAATCGTTAGATTGAGCTATTTGGAAAAAAGTAAGATATACACATTAGAAGACAAAGAGAAATGTTTATACCTGCCTAAAATATTTTATTGAGAACCAATATTGAGATGTTGAGTTTAGTTTATAGGCTATGGAGTCTTTGGAAATGATTGATTCCATATGAGAGAAGAACCTCTCCTTATCTACAATTTATTCTTATCTTGGCTTGGATTTATCATGAGAATTAGTTAGAACTCCTTATATAATTTGATAGAGTAAATTTGCATGAAGAAGCATGTATATAATGACCAGATCTTTGTGAACCATAAATTTTAGATCGAGATCAATGATTGAGGATGAGTCATCAATATCTTGATCACCCACATGGAGTGTGTAAGATATGCTAGTTAAGGCCTTTTAGAGTATGGAAGGCATGTTAGAAGAAAAGTGTAGCCATTAGTCCTCTTGGAGTGTGTATGAGAGGTGTAAGAGGAAGAATATGTAAATAAAGCATAAGACACATCATAAACTTTACTTAGTTTCACACTTTACCTTATGATGTCATCCATTTGTGAGGCAATATTCCAATTTTAAATTTAAGAAAATGGATAATTCTAAATTCATGGAATTTTCCATTAGAAGAATGATTAGGATAATTAATCAAGGTGATTAATTAGTAATTAGAATAATGTTATAATTTGAAATGTTTATTTGTAAATCAAGTATTCACTTAATTGTCTTATGAAGACATTTTTAAAGGATTCATTTAATTCATGATGCACTCAATAAGATTAATGGTGTAGTGTGATCCATTTATCCAATCAAGGATGTATCATTATGATTTTGGGTTAAAATGATAATCATGTGGGTAAAATAGGTCCAGTGGTGATTTTTGGTTAAACCTAAATGTGATTACAAAAATTCACTCTTGATTTTGGTTTAGACATGAATGTGATTAAAATCAAGTTTCTACATTTTACCCCTATTTGAGAAGGCATTATGAGACACTAATAACTGTAACATTTTTTAAAAGAATGAAGAAGTCATTAAGAATAAATTTGATAATGTTTGAAAAATTATGTCTCCACTCTTCTATTTCAAAAATTATGATTTGATAAACTCAGACTAATGTTCCAAAGGGTGCTTGATCATTTGTGGATACCCCCTCAAGGGGATAATGAGGGAAGAAGTTAAAATAGATGAGACCTTGAAAAAGAGAGGAATAAGCAAGAATGGGAGAAATATGCAGGCTTGGAATTATAAGAAAGACTAAATGATTAACAATGCCATAAAGATTGTGGTCTTGGTTGATCATAATAATGTGCCCCAATAGGGCAGACTTTTGTTTTGACAAATAATAATTAAGAAATTGATTAATTGGTTGGAAGATGGGCTATGAGGATATCCTTTTTTTTAGCATTTATTGTGAGACTTCTATCACTTGATTTTGATGTATCCCCAAATAATCTATAAAATGATATAAAACACTATGATGACCAGGCCATAATATGAATAAAGACTAACCCCTGATCTAATAGACAAATGAAAATAATAGATCACTAATAAAAAACATGATGATAATGTTGACATATGATAATGGATGGACTCAAGTACAATTACGTGACATGAATCACCATGAGGATGACCTTGATATCACAATGTAATGAGTTAAGGTGATAATAGAAAAAGGAAGCAAACAAGAAATCAAAGAAACAAGTAAACATAAATTAAAATAAAAGCAACATAAAGCATCTTATTGATCAAGAGGAAAATCAAATAAACAAACCAAGAATAATAAAAAATAATCATCTTTGATAAACACACATACATATCATAATAAGTAATTAGTGAATCATTTGTACATGTGTGAATGTAAGGAGTTACTCTTGGAGATTATACCCCTAAAATCTAGAGGAAAACTATAAGGATATGATGGAAACTTGGATGGAAGGAGGAATAAAACAAAAAGGAATGGGTGGTCAAGATATCTCTAAATGCCCCATGCAAGTGGATGCTGCCTACATAGTCCAATGGACTTTAGGTCAAATGTAGTTCTTTCAAGGATATGAGAAAGAATAATAATGATGACAAGTAAGATATTTGATCAAAGAGGAAGAATAGGAAATGTATACTCTCAAAATGATGAGAGAATTTGAGGTAAATCATGAAAAATAGAATGGCAATAAGATTGGCTAAGTTGAATTGAAATGCCTCATGTGTCTAATCACTATCTACATATTCCATATGAACCTGATGCAAATGATTTATACCTACAAAATTTTCATTTAATCCCTAGATTTTATATATAACTTCAATGGTTATCTAAAATTTGATTTGCTTCTTTATGCAGGAACTTGCTTGTCTTTATATCCTATATCTCTCTTGTCTTGACTAGGCACCTAGGCCTCTTGGAAAACATAGTCTTTTTTTATCTCTCTTAAGACATTCACTCCTTAATGTACCTATTAATTCTCTCTCTTTAACACTTGCCTCATCATTTCATGCACCTCTTTCATCACTACACTCTCCCTTATTTCCTTAAGCTTGTTCCTTTTCAAGTAGCATCATAGGCCTAAAGGCCTCATTAATAGTTTCAAGGTTATTGAATCCACACTAGGGTCCCTATGGCCATTACCATACATATTTTAAAATTTAAAACTCATCCAAAAAAATAACACAAACTCAAAGTTAACACTCTCAATAAATCTCCACTTACTCTCTTTAAGGTCTCTTCTCTAGTAGCTCTCTTTTCATACAAAGCTAATATGTTTAAAAAACATACCAAAATTATAGATTAAAAAATACATATTCATATAACCTTTATCTTCTTTTCACTTCACTTAAAATTTCATTGGTCAACTCTAAAAAAAAGTGCCTTTTCTATTGCACCCGTCTTCCCAATTAGGTCTCTCCTAAGACTATTCAACCACACAGACTTAGAGACCATAATAGACCATACGTTAACAAATAAAGACCTTATGGATATTAAATTAGACATAAAATTACCATATATTCCAAAATTTTAAGAATTTTTACTTAGATTAAATTCAAGTTATCTAGCTTTCTAGTTTCAAACTCTAGTATAAGCTTAGACAAACCTATGCATGGCCAAGAGGGGATATAAATGATTAATTTGGGTTTTAAAAGTTTTAAATTATTGTTTACACTTATAAAAGGTATTAAAAACCATATTAAAACCCCACAATAAAACTTGAGCCTCAACTAGACTCCAAACCATGAGAACATTCAATTTTTCTTAGACTGCTACAATCTGCTACAGATCTCCTAGACCTGAGAGCATCGAAATTGGACTTATTTAAACTCAAAAAATATTAAATAACTATTAAATGTTGGAAAATTTATATATAAAATTACCTTAAACTTATAAATTGGTTTTATGTGATGGACAAACTCCTCAATACTCTTACATGCAACTTTACAACATTTTGGGTTCTCAAACATGGACTACATGTTAACCAAATGCAAGTTATATTAAAAATTGAGTCTCTTAATGGAAATATTATCATTATAAATGATATAAAACCATATTAAAATACCCACATTAACTTATCAATACATAAAACCTTTTAATATACCTTAATTCACACTTAAATAACTTCTTTGTTGATTGTGTAAATCATGATTCTTCAATAGGATTGTGTGAACTTATATAGGAATCTAAATTTAATATAAAAAGTAGATTATTTAAAAAAAAGGATAATTAAATAATAAAAAAAATACTAAAACATCCTCTCATCACCTCACACTCTTAAATGAACCCCAAAATAACTCTCATCTGTCTTACTTCTTTGTCTATGCAAATCAAATTATTTCTCTGACTACAGTGTATTGTATACATCACTTTATAGCCTAAAAATTAATTAAAAAAGTACTAAAAGAGATAATAAATCATATAAATAAACAACTAAATCAAAAATATCTAATTTCAACTAAATAATATATATATTTCATTCATTTCATCACAAAACCTTATACAAAATCTTCACTTATAGCAGAACATAGTTGTTCAAATTTTGTTCATTATCTTTTCCTAACTTTATTTTGGTTCTTCATCATCTATAATTTTATACTTATATAATAATAAATTAAAATATAACTCAAATTATACTAAACATTCATTTCAACCTCTTTATTATACCAAATATGCACAATGACTCACCTTTCTTGCCAATCCCACATACGGTGGTAGTTAAAACTTCCACTTTCTTGGAATATATTGATTTTTTACATAGATTGTTCATTGAATTAAATTAATACACCTTAATAAGACATTATATTACCATTTAAAAACATTTAATAACATTATATTACACACAAGACTCCAAAACACCCCACAATCTAGTTTAGGAAATATAAATTTTCAAATTCTTGAATTTGGCAACAAAACTTTGAGAGGGATAAAAACACACAAAAAAGGCCTCATAATGATTAAAATCACCCTCATGGTCCCTAAAATACCACTCAAAACAAAATAAAACTATAAATGACCAATATGAGACTATTAAATATATTCACATTCTTAGTGTCTTGGGATGCTTTGCATCATACTCCCCAAGTGGGAGAATTTGAACTCCTGATCGAATTTTCTTTGTAAATTTTTTTTATTGATTTCCAATTATTTGTATAGTGATATTATAATTTACTCTTAATAATTATACTCTTGTATTTCTATTTTATTTTTATGGTTCTTGTTTCTTTGTCCTCTTTCCTTAGTTTGTTTATTTACTAACTCATCTTATACCTCTATGAAGTACTTGACCTGCTGTAACTCCTTGTTCACATCATATTTGATGTTATCTATATTTTATTTATCATAATTTGACTCAATTGGCTGGTTATCATGATTTAATTCCACTTATAATCCATATCTTTCTTTTTCATTGCTCATGGTTTCTTCAAGTACTCTTGGCTGGTCTATCTTCTCATCAATGCTTCCTCCTTTGTCTTCATTTATAATAGCTTCTTAGGCATATTTCACCTAGAAATACTCTCATATATATCATATTTTGATAATTTTTCATAATAATTCACCATATCATGGTGGGTATTCTTAAAACCTTTCTTATCTTGAAAAGGCCTCTCCTTGACTAATTCACTTTCTTCAACACACAATACTTAGTAATCTTATCTCTTAATTTCATCATGCACACATCCAAAAAACTCATATAAAACTTTATCAATATAATAAATTGACTTATTACCTTAATATATCTTCTTTGGCTTGTTATTTTTCATATGGATGCTCCTTTCCTTCATACTTTCTCTTGCCTTAGCTACCATTTCTTCATACCATATTTCTATGTTTTATTTTTTCATGTGCCACACCATCTCCTTATATAATTTATGAGGGTTCAAACCATACCCATATTCTTCATTAAATTATATTTCCATAAATTGTTCTTGAATTTCATCTTGGTTATGTTCCTAATTAGACACCTCCACTTACTGCATATTAGTTTTGATAAGCACTTCAATAGGTGATTCATATTTATATTATGCTTCTTCCACATAATCATGTTGTTCATGGTTTTTATCCTTATTTATTTCAAGCTTTGAGTCCTCAAAACGGACTACTTCCTCCATAAATATTGGACATACATACACATGTGACAAGAAATCCTTAGATTCAAAAACTTGAGGCTTGCTTGCTTCCATCTTATCCTCACTCACAAGGTGCTGCTCACGTCCCTCTTGTTCATTCATAATAAACTTCTTCATCTCCTCTTTAAGCTGTCTACATAGAAACTTATTTTTATTATATTTTTATCTCATCACCATCTTATTTATTCTCTCCATGAGTAGCCTTACAGGAAACTTAACCCTCTTCTTCTTCATAACCCAACCATACCATTGGTTTTCTTATTTTTACATGAGCTCCACCAAGAGATTTATCCTCTCCAATATTTTATCCATCTCACTTATCTCTTATTAAAAATTTAACCCATTTCTCTTTCGGTATTATTTCATCTTTCTCTCCTTGTGGTAGTCTAACTAAACTGTGCCCTTATTTTCTTTTACCTTTTATATCTTCATCTTCACTTGTCCAAGTCTTTTCCACCTTGGAACCATCTTGTCTAAGTTTTTTTCACCTTGTAACTATGGATCTCATTTGGAGTCTCTCTTATTTCTCTTGAGATTTTACTAGCTCTCTTATTAGGGATATTTTACCATAATTTTTTAACTTTATCTCTTACAATACTCATGCAACTTAGATTCATGCATTCTCCATTTTCAACTTTTAATAATAGAAACCTATAACATTAAAAAATGTAACCTAATCCAAGAGCTTATGTTCTTTGATAACAATTGATATAGGGGCCTTCTACCTATAACATTTTCATTCATTCCTAACTCTGATATCTACTTTTAATGGCTATTTGAACTATGATTTTCTTCTTTCTACAGGTACTTGATTATCTTTATACCCTCTCTCTCTTATCTTGACTAGTTATATAGGCATCTTGGAAAACATAGTATTCATGTCTCTCTTAATAAATTCAATCCTTTATATACCTTTAAATTATCTCTCTTTAACAATCAAAACATCATGTCATACACCTCTTTCATCACTACACTCTCCCTTCTTTTCTTAAGTTTTTTCCCTTCTCAAGTAGCTTCACAAGCCTAAAGGCCTCATTTATAATTTCAAGGTTTTTTCCTCAAAAATAAGGAACATATGGCCATTAACATACATATTTTCAACTTTAAAACTTATATAAACAAATAACACAAACTCAAAGTTATCACTCTCAATAAATCTCCACTTACTCTCTTTAAATTCTCCTTTCTAGTAATCCTATTTTCACACAAAGTTCCCAAGTTTGACCAACATAATAATATTACAAATAAAAAATTACATATTAATATACAATTTATCCCTATTTTGACTCAACTAAAACTTAATGGCTCAAATCTCAAGGGAAGTTCTTTTCTATTGCACCCTTCTTTCCAAATAAGTCTCTCCTAGGCCTATTCAACAACACAAACTTAGAAACTATAATCGACCATACGTTAAAAAATAAATACCTTATGAATATTAAATAGGACATAAAATTACATTATATTCCAAACTTTGAAGAAATTTTACTAGAGGAAATTCAAGTTTCCTAAATTTCTAGTTTCAAACCTTAGGTTAAGCTTAAACAAGCCTGCATAAGGCTAAAAAGAAATATAAATGATTCATTTGAGTTTTAAAAGTTTTAAAGTACTAATTAAAATTATAGTGTATATAAAACAAAAATAAAACTCTAAAATATAACTTTATCCTCAAATAGACTTCAAACCATGAGAACATTCACCTTTTCTTTGATTGTTACAGTCTGCTACAGATATCCTAGACTCGAGAGCATATAAATTGGGATTATTTTAACTCAAAACAACTTAAATAGTTATTTAAAGTTATATAATGTATATATATAATTACATTAACATTATTAATTGGTTTTATGTGATGGATAAACTTCTTAATACTCTTGCATGCAACTTTACTACATTTTGGGTTCTCAAACATGGACTGTGTGCTAATCAAATAAAAGTTATATTGAAAATTGAGTCTCTTGAGGGTGATATTATAATTAAAAGGTATTAAAAAACATGTTAAAATACCCAAAATACCTTATAAATACCTCAAACCTTTTAATATACCTTAGTGTACACTCAAATAACTTATTTCTTGATTGTGTAAATCAAGATGCTTCAATAAGACTGTGTGAAATGATATAGGAATCTAAATTCAACATAAAAATGGATTATTTGAAAATAAATAAGATAATTAAATAATAAAAATAAAATAAAACATCCTCTCATCACCTCAAACTCTTAAATGAACCCTAAAATAATTCTTAGTTATCTTACTTCTTTGTCTATGCAAACATAATTTTTATCTAACTATACTATACTGTATACTCACTTTATAGCCTAAAAATTAATTGAAATTATAATAAAAGGGAAATTAAATCATATAAATAAATTAATAACTCAAAAATATACAATTTCAACTAAACAAGTTATATCTTTCATTCATTTCATCACAAAACCTTATATAAAATATTCACTTACATCATAACAAAGTTATCCAAACTCTGTTCTTTATATTTTATTGAATTTATTGAGGTTATTACTACTATATCCTTGTATCATTATAAAATAATACACCAATATAAAACTCAAATTATACTCAACATGCATTTCAACCTCTTTATTTTATCAAACATGCATAATGACTCACCTTTCTTGCCAACACCATGTAGGGTGGCAATTACAACTTCCACCTTCTTGGAACATTTTGGTTTTATACATAAATTTTAAATTTAATTACCTTTATAAAACTTAATTTTACTTTATAGTACCATTTAAAAAAATTTAATAACATTATATTGCACATAAGACTCCAAAACACCCACAAGATAGTCTAGGAAATTCAAAATTCAAAATTTCAAATTCTTGAATTTTGCGAGAAAACTTCTAGATGGCTAAAAAAACACAAATAAGGCCTCGTGATGACTTAAAATCACCATAATGGTACATATAAGAACAATCACACCCAAAAAAAACTATAAATTACCACTATGAGACTATTGAATATATTTACACTCTTTCTTGTGATGCTCTGCATCAGGACCTTAAGCCAATGTAGTTCTCCAAGAAATGGGAGCATAAATGAAGGAATGAAATTGGTAAATCAGAAGTTATAATAGTTGGATAAGGGGTTACCACCCAAAAAAACATGGCAAAAAAATCCATCTAGAGTAGAGCCAAAGGTCACTGGTGAATAAGATGACAAAATAAGAAAAGATTTTAAGGCTTAATATATCTCATGGAGATGTGAAGCTCCTTTTAGAAATTTTCTAATTTTTAGGTTATTTTTGGAATTTTCAATATTTTAGGGTTTTTAAGACTATTTTTAATGTTTTTAAGTTTTTTTCATCTTAATTCAATATAGTATTATGAGATGCATAATGTTTTAACTCACAAAATTGTGAGAGTGTGGCTTAGGTTACTCATAAAATGGAAAGAACATGGCTTAAATTGCTCAAAAAACAAGGAGAGCGTGGATTAGTTTGCTAAAAAAATGGAGAGAGAATGGAAAAGGGGTGATTAATCTAACCTCAAAAACTGACCACTACTTACATTGTCCAAATAGACCTCAAATCAATGTAGCTCAACCTTAGTAGAAGATATTACAAATCAACATCAAGGTTGAAAATAAGAATGACATATGAAAAAAAACAAATGGTAAAATATTTAAAAAGTGATGAAAGATGTAATCAAAAGACCATCATATAGGGAAATCATGTGTAAGCTATTATGATATATCACATGTTATGGATGTGTTTATGGTGAATAAATTTGAATAATCTATTTGAATTTTTTTTTTCAAAATATAGCATTTGAAATTGTCTTCTAAAGTGATAAACTAGAACAAGATTAGGATTGGTAATAGGATGGGGGAATATGATAAAGATAGACTAAATTAATTAGAATTGGGGTGAAGGGAAGGTTTTTTTATGTCATGCTCCCAAGCAAGGGTCCTCATTGACAATGTTTAAGCAAATCAAGTGTAGAAACACTTGAGATGCATAATATTCATGGGCTTATCCAGCTCTTCACCATTTGGTGTAGCTAATATGTATGCCCCACATCCATAGTTAGCTATGATAATGAATGGGCCTAGCCAATTAGGCTCAAAATTTCCCTTCGTTTTATGGGCAACATTGGTATTCTTTTGGTTTTATTTTAATACTAGGTCACCAATTTCAAAGTCCATGTTTGATACACTTGTTATAGTTACATTTTAACCTGTTCTAACATGAATGGAGATTATTCAAAGTAGATACCCATTTTTATCAATTATTTCCAATTCTTGAAGTCGAGAGACTATATTCCTCCTCATCAATGATATCTTACAATGAAATGTGCAAGGAAGGCAACTCTATCTCAATAGGGAGAATAAATTTAATACCTTAAATAAGGGAGTATGATGTGGATCTTGTTGGGGTTTAAGTATTATCATTTTAGGCCATGAGGGTGGTAAATAATTACAAATTCCAACCACAAAAAAAACATTAACATAATTTTGAAGTATTTGGATCAGGGTTTTATTAGATGCTTCATCTTGGCTATTATTTTGAGGAAAATAGGTAGTGGAAAAGTGTCATTTGATATGGTATTTGGCAAAGAGGGATTTGATGTCCTTATTTTAAAATGGGCCACCATTATCAGAAATGAGATAATAGGGAATGCCAAATTGACAAATGAGATGATTAAGGATAAATTTTGAAATCTACTTACTAGTTATGTAAGTGAATGGAATGGCTTCAACCCACTTTATAAAATATTCAGTTGAAGTGAGGATATGTTTATGGTTGTCTAAAGAAGTAAGATTAATTTTACCTATGATATAGAGTTCTCATATGGAAAATGGCCATGGCATAGTGATCAATTAAAGACGCTAAGTTGATTAATGAATGAGATTGGCATGTTTTGACAAGCCACACATGTTTTTACATAAGCACATGCATCTACCTCCATAGTGGGCTAGTAATACCTTTTACGTAGGATTTTATTGACAAGGACCAATCCAATAGAGTGGGCCCCATACATGCCTTCATGTACTTATATAAGTGCTAATATATACTCTACCAAAGCTAAACAATGAAGTAGAGTTCCGTCATGTCTTCTATAATAACGAGTGGTAACAAGAATGATATAATGAGAGGTATCATGAATTAAAGATTTGTGTTTGTTGTGTTAAAGGTTATGAGGGAGAATATGATCATGAACGTAAGCATATATATTAGAGTACCAAAATCAACCAGGATAAATAATATCACATACCATTTTATATTTAGAATGTTCATGAAATGGTCTTAAAAGATGTTCAATAAAGAATTGGTAATCTAAAGCACAATTTATAGTTGTTTTTAGTGAACTATTTGTGCCATTACATTTGTAGTCTTATTATTGGCCCATGGGATATATTTAAATTGGGTGTGTTCAACTCTATTTAAGATGGTCCACCATATTCTTGTAAGGAATAATATTTTCATATTGGTCTGATATTGCTTCGTCACCTAGTTAATTATCAACTAATAATCTCCATGAACATGTTATTTCTTGATGTTCTATTGTATTACTAGATGAAGCCTTACATTGAGTGCTTCATACTCTACTATATTATTGGTACAAGAAAACCAATATGGAATGATTTGGGAATAATATTTGATTGTGATGTTATGAATAAAATAATGGATCTTGATCCATGAGAAGTATAAGAAACATAAAAGTAAAGGGTCCAGTGCTGAGGCTTAGAAGAATTATTGTCTAGAGTCATGATTGACTCATCAGAGAAATTGAAAATGAGTGGCTTGTTATCTGATAAGGGTGATTTAGAAAGCTAATATGCAAGTCCCTACCATTTTATGTACATATTCAATCTTAAATTCACTCAAAAACATGATCCATTTATCCATATAACTAGTCAAAGTTGCCTTGGAAAGTAGGTATTTGAGTGGGTTCACTTTGATAATGACAATGGTCTTGTTGAGCATATAGTGTCACAATTTTTGATTTGAAAACACCATTACTAAGCATGATTTTTTAACTAAGGTGTAATTATTTTTATATGCCACCAATGTGTGGCTTAAGTAACATATAACTCTTTCTTTCCCCTGATCATTATGTTGTGCCAAGACTGGCCCCAAGGCACATTCAATTAATGAGATGTAGAGAAGTAATTGTTTTCCATGTTTTGGTGGAGTGAGAATAGGTGGATTTTCTAGATAATTTTTTAATTTCTCAAAGGCATGTTGAAAAGTGGTATTCCATGAGAAAATGGTACCTTTATTTAGAACATGAGTGAAGGGGTGGAATTTTTCTACCAATTAATAAATAAACTACCTGATAGATTGGATCTTTCCCTACAAGAGACAAAACTTCTTTAGGTTAGAAAGTGGTAGAAATTTTGTAATGGAATTAGCCTTAGATAGATCAAATTTAATGCCCCTATGGGATATAATGAAACCTAGTAATTTTTCATAAGTATCACCAAAGATGCACTTTTAAAGGTTAAACCTTACCTTGTATTTATGAAGCCTTTTAAATATTCTTCATAATATATCTAAATGTCCTAATCGAGTCTTGGATTTGACCAAAATATCATCCACATAATCTTTAACAATATTATGAATCATGTCATGAAAATTATAGTCATTGTACGTTGGTATGTGGCACCATTATTCTTGAGGTCAAATGGCATCACTTGATAATAGAATGTTCTTTATGGAGTGGTGAACATTGTCTTATGTTGGTATTTAGGTGCAATATTGATCTAATTATATCTAGAGAAGTCATCCATAAGAGATAGAATATTTTACCCTATTTTGGAATCTAAAATTAGATCAATATCAAGAAAATGAAATTCATCATTTAGGCATGGTTTATTGATATCTCTAGAATTGGTACATAATCAGATTCCTTGTGGCTTTTTGTTGATTGGGAATATGTTGGATATCCACTCTAAATAATCTATGGGATGGATACACTCTACCTCAAATAGTTTTTATAATTATTTATTGACAAGTATAACTATGTGAAGGTGCAATATTTTTAACTTATTCTTGATTGGCTTGGCATTAAGGTGCATAACAAGGTGATGTGCAACTCAATCAGGCTCCAAACTATGCATTTTTGAATAAGACCAAGCAAAAATATCAATAAATTTTTTTAAGAAGGTAGTAATAATCTCACATTCCTCTTTAGTGAGGGACACTTCAAGTTTGATACATTTGGGATTGAACGGTGTCCCAATATTGACTTTGGTGGTATCCTCCATAAGTAGTGAGAAACCATCTTCTAGAATAGTTGTTGGACAAAGAATAAAGCTTACTAAAATCATGAAGTATATAATATGAACACATGTGTGAAGTGTATGATTTTGTCTTTTGTATAACTCTTATACATATTTGACCTTGTAAGCCTAATTGGGTATTTGGAGAATATGAAGAGTCTTTCTTTTTGTATCTTGAAAGGTTGGAATGTGAAGAGACAATAAGATTGTAAAAGTCTATAAATAATACTTTGATGTAATAGAATATAGTTCAATATGTTGATATAAATTAATATAATTATCTTTTTATGGTTTTCCTTATATTATTTTATGTATGATGTATACATAGTGAGTTCTCTATTTTGATTTATTCTGTAATTTGATGCAATACTAGTTATGGTTCTGTTTCTATTTATATTTGATTCATATTTATAGGACATCATAGATGATTTATACTATTACCATATCTTTGGAACTTTTTTGTACTCTCCACTATGTAATCTATCACTATAATTAACATTTTTTTGGTATAATTCTAGGAACCTATGCTAACAATAGTGCAGTGAGCATGGAGTCTAATTGGATGAGTTATGTTGAGATGGTTGTTAGGGTTGAGAGATGTAGAAATATGGATAGATGAGAAAATTAAGAATTTTGTAGATGAAGAAGCATGAAAAATCAAATAAAATATAGAGGATATTATTTAAGAACACCTTTATGGTGAAATCTATGAAAATTTTTGGTGCAAATTGCCTAAATTGTTATCTTCATGGTTATCTAGATTAGAATACTATTTCTTTAGTCTAAGGAGAATAAAATTTATAGTTTGGATTGAGGAAAAACTATAAATATTATGCAACCTAGATATTGATTGGTCTCGAGTCGTAGATTAGTGGACAAAGATGATGATCGATGGTTACATCACAAAGTTCATAGTATAAGGATACATAGCTTTTGAAACTATGTAAGACAATTTGTCTAAGGAATTAGAGGGAAATTTTTATAGTGACTAAATTTATTGATCAATATTTTGGTTGTGGAAAATGCCATGGTTACTACTCTAGGCAACATGTAATAGTTACTTTGGGTACCATGGGGTACATGTAAGAGAAAGTGGATGACAAAGAGTTTAGTAAGAGGAACTTGAACCTAATCTTAGAAGATAAAAATGTGAAAAGACTCAGAGTGAAAATAAAATTATAGAACTCAAAAGAGAATTATGACAAAAAATAAGGTGGAATAAGACAAACAACCCTAAAGTAACTACAAGAAGGACTAGGAGTAAAGAGTAAGTTGTTAGAGCTTGAGACATAGAAGGGAAATATACTAGAGAAGAAAGGTTGTTAAGAGAAGGTGAGGAAACTATTGAAAGATAAGGGTATTAAGAATATGAGAAAGGGCTTGATGAGAAAGAAGATGCTAAAAGTAGTGATGTTGAGGTAGTAGATCAGTTAGGAAGTAGAGGTAGGTCATAGTTAAGTGAGGGTTTTGTTGTTAAAACTAGGAAGAAAAGTTCTTGGGAAAATGCTAAATTTTAAGCTAGTAAAATTACAAGTTCAATTTCAAAGCAAGAATAAGTTAAAAATAAATGTCATTCATTTCAATGGTATGCATCCCTTGAGCCCACTTTATTTATAGAAGGTAGAAAAATTATAAGGAGGGAAGTTGATTCAGGTTGGTTTGATTCCTTTACTGATAAGTTTGGATGAATAAATATATAAACCAAGTGGGAATTATAAATAAAGAAGTTATAAGAACCAAGATTTATGGTTACTCCTAAAAAGAGTAGTATGAAGCAACCTATAGTCATAATAACCATAATGTAGTCACTTAAAAACATAATGATCAATGCGCATACACTACCAATCATAGTTACTAGTATTCAAACATCTACAACAACAACTAGAAACCTACCAACTATGGCGCTTCATGTAGCTATGTTAATATTTTTAATGTCATATGATGGATCTTCAGATCTTGAACAATACTTTGTAACCTATGATATGAAATGGGTCATAAAAGGGATAACATTAGATGATGTGAAGAAATGTGAACCAGTAAGGGCTTTGGGAGGATGTTATTTGGAGTTTATTTTCAAAATAAATATCAATACCATAGATTTAACATAAGTTAAAGATATGTTGGTATCAAAATTTTAAGTAAAATAATGTTTTAGTCAAGTGATTTAGGATCTAGAGGAATCTCGACAAAAATTAAGAGAAATAGTTGGACAATATGATCACAAGTTCTCCAATGTAATAAATAAAATAAATTTTATTCTAGAAGATAAATATAAAGATGCTTGGCTAGTATAGGGATCACAACTAATAATAAGGTTCACTATTTCATAAACCTATTTCTCCACCAAGGTTGATGCTTAGTCTATTACCATCAAAGTTAAATAGATAGAATATTATGTGGATCTTCCATCGATAGGATTAAAAGTAGAAGCTAAGTTAGATGATTTTATGAGGAGGATGAATGAGATGCATGAAAATGATAAGCCTAAGTTAGGCTTATGGTGTGTAGAGTGTGATTGTGAGGGACATCATAGGAATGACTACCTGATAATTAAAATAAAATTTTATGAAATCTATAGGGTAGTTGGACGTTCTACATCTAAGTGCCATCTCCATTAGTAATATATAAAAAAGTTAGATAAAATGTATTATAATTTTTTAAAATCTATAAATCATGACAAGATAAGTTACCAAGTCTTTCAGGAGTTAGAACAAGATATAAAAAAGAACATCTTCATAGTTATAGCCCAAAAAAAACCCACCGTGAAGCAAGAAATTCCAGGACTAGATATAGAGATGACAAATGTGACTCAAGGTAGTCCAAGATGGGTGCCTTAATCACCATAATATCAGATGCCTTCATCACCATAATTCCATCCATAGAGCTTAGTAGTTTGTAATAATATGTCATCTCCCTCATATCAATATTCTGGTTAGTATGCACAACTATGGAACAACATAAATCTTTAATAATAATAGGCAAATTAGACTCCAAGTTCCCATCAACATCAATATGTGGGATATGATGTGTAGATGAATCAATAGAGAGGATATAATGGACCAAAATCCCAAGGGTGGGGATATCAACATAATAGAGGAGGTTGTAGAGGAAGATATAGGGGAGGATATCATGGTGGATATCAAGGAGGTTGCAATAATGATAATAAAAAAACTCGACCTTCTATGCAATGTTATCTATGCAGAGCATATAATAATTATGTGAGGAAATATCCCACAAATACTCAAATACAAGTTTATTATATATAATGTAGGGTCTAAGGTCAACATCAAATGGAAGGTTGCCTGTTCTAGAAAAACAAAGAAAGGAGAAGATAATACACAATATAAACATGATTAATGCATATCCAAAGGAAAATGAATTTGTGCAAGCCATCATAAGATAAAATTATATGAATAAGGCTTACCTCCCTAAAAAATTCCTCAAGATCAAGGTATATAAAAGTTTAGTAGGATAAATATCCTGATCTCGTAATAGAAAAGAATTTAATGTATCAATCTCGCTGTGTATCTAAAGTAAATTGGGGCTATTTCAAGCCCCTTCAACCTAATTAACCAAAGAGGGGAGCTAGTTGATTTTTTAATCATGGAGGCATTTGAGGCCAATTTTAACCTCTTCAATAATAAGATATGATTTGGGGAAAAATTAAAATATTGATCTCTTCTATCATGAATTGATTTAATTAGTTAATTTTTGAAATTCCTTGTATGATTTAGGCAAAATTAAGCCCCTAAACCAAATTTATAGCTCAATCAATTGTATAACATGTATGAAACATGTACATGGAATAATTTTCCCTAATTTTATAAAAAATGCAAACATGAAGGTAATCAAGTCATAAATAGGTGTCACAAGCATCTCAAATGTTCTTTAATTACCTTAGTGATTGGACCCTATATTTGATATATTAAACACTAAACCCTGTACCATTTAAATTTAACTCTAAACCTTATACCATTTACATTAAACCCTAAACCATAAGTCCTAAACCCCAAACCCCAAACCCTTTAAATTATATACCCTAAAACCTAAACCAAAAAATTTATCCCCAATTAACATCCTTTATATATATATATATAGAGTAAGAATTAGGTTCACAGGGATGAAATTAGTTAAAATTACATCAGTCATTACCATAATTGACTTCATAGGCTCAATTTATGATGATGTGGGGGATAATTGATCCTAAACTCATTCTAGGTTTAAGGAGCTTAAATTTACCCCAATCACCATCATAATTGTACCTTATATGCCCTAAAACCTATAAAGCCCTAAATTTCTTAATCCTTAAACTCTAAACCATAAATATAAAATATTTAAATCTTGAACCAATCATTTTAGCCCAAATGAACATCATTTAGACAAAGACTTAAGTTCATAGGGCTTAGTTTGGCCTAAATCACATGACTAATTACCCCATTTGACTAATTCACTCAATCTACAAGATGACATCTAGGGTATAATGACAACCCAAAAACACATTTTATAGTCACAAATGGGTCTAATTGATTCAAATTGTCCTCAATTATCTTTGGGATTGATCCTATGTACCCCAAAGCATGTATATACATTAAAACCTATAAGCTATAAACCATAAAACCTAAACACTATACCCTAAATTTTAAACCATAAGCTTTACCTATTTACCAATTGATTTAGTCCCAATTAACATCCTTTCTAGTAAGAATTAGGTTCACATGGCATAAATTGATTAGAAAAAATAAATATAGGTCCTTAAACCTAAACCCCATACCCTAATCCCTAAACCCTAAAACACAAATTGTAAGCCCTATGCTTTAATGCCCACTATATAACACAAACATACATGCCTTTAAATATAAATGATTTTATCATGAGATACATCATAAAATGCATTTTTTAAACCTTGGAGTACCAATCTAGTTGTGCATCTAAAGTAAATTGGGGCTATTTTGAGCCCCTTCAACCTAATTTCATGACTATAAAATGTGATTTCAGGGTTTATCATCTCCAATTTTCCCCAATGACCATCTCTATTGTACCTTATATACCCTAAAACCTATACTCTGAGCCTTAATGCTTAAAGTTCCTAATACCTAAACTCTAAACCATAAATTTAAACTCTTTAAATGTTGAACCAATCATTTTATCCCAAATTAACATCATTTAGACTAAGAATTATCTTTGTGATTGACCCTATGTACCCTAAACCTAAGCCCTAAACACTATACCCTAAATTGTAAACCAAAAACTTTCCCTATTTACCAATCGATTTAGTCCTAATTAACATCTTTTGTAGTAAATATTAGGTTTAGACATGGTATAGAGTGACTAGACCTTATATACACCCTTGAACCCAAACCCTACACACTCTAATGCCTAATCCATAAACCCTAAAACATAAATTATAATCCCTAATCCTGAAACCCTATGCACTAATGCCTTAATCCCTAATCCCTAATCCCTTATCTATGTTAAGTATAATGCTATTGAATTATTTAATAACATTATCACATTATTATTAACATAGGCAACACTCAGTTCTCATTACCAATTGCCAAACCCAAGGCTTATATTAATAATAATGTGATCACATTATTACATAATGTGATCATGTTATTACATAACATGATTGCATTATTATCAATATATCTTTATCAATACATTGGGTGCGATAGAACCTTATACAAGACATAATGTGATCATGTTATTCTTATTTTAGGTTCAACTTGCTTATCAATGACTATTTTTTACCTAATTCAATAATTCTATTCCCAAAAACACTCACTACATACTTCTGCAAGATTTGTGGTACTTGTGTACTCGACCCCACCTTTGAAAGGTTGTCAATTATCCCTTTTAATGGATGATAGATCTTGTTTAAAGAAGAAGAGGAATATGTTGAAGAAAAAACACCATAGTAATTAGAATATTTGAGAGAGAAACACAAGCTATGAATGCAAAAACTTTGTGGTAGACAAGGTACAAACCCTAATCCTAATGAACCAAATGCCATAGATAATGAGCCAATTGATGATAATGAAATAAACAATGATGAAATTGACCACAATCAATTCACTAATGTTGAAACTGATCATAATGAAATGAATAATAATGAAATTGAAAATAATGAATTAGTTAATGTTGGAAGTTCACATTCAATGTTCCAAGTTTTTGATTTTGTTGATGATGAGTCTATGTATGATGCTTGACACCCCATGAATATATAAAATTTGATGGAAACAAATAATGATGAAATTAACCATCATGAAAATTTTATGGAAACATATAATGAAGAAATTAACAATGAATAAAATATCATCCCACCTCTAAATAATGAAACTAATAATAATTTTGAAACACCCTCTCAACAAATCCCACCATTACCAACACCTCCAAGAATTGTGTGTGGAAAATAATTGAAGTCGATGAAAATATTTTAGAACCAATGCATAAAAAAATGTCTAATCACTATTCAAGAAGACTGGATTAACAAATTTGAGATACTTTCTTTCATAATTTGGAGTATGATAGTCAAAGATGTCAATTATTTATTTCATTGATAAAATTGATTAAGATGAGATCTATAATGTAAACAATAGGACTAAGAACATCTAATATGGATGATGAAAAAAATTAAAATTTTGAAAATCTATATGATGAATATCATACTTTAGGCCCAAAATCACCCACGAAAGATTATAATGCTACTTGACGTATACTTACAACTTGTGCAATAAGTGACAAAATAGGGAAAAAATGAATTGTTTCAAAAATAATATGAATACTTAATATAAATAGAAAAACAATAATGAAAGCAATTGAAATATGTGAAAGTCTTAATGAACCAAATACTAATGAGCTCGGGGCATTCTCTGGTAAATTTCTATGAAAGGACAAGGCTATAGCTGATACTCTCAAAGAGTTACTTCCTCAATTTTAGAAAGACAATATAAGAGTTTTGCCCAATATAAGAGATGTTGTAAAAAGAAGAGTTGGTTTTCATAATTGTGAACCACATCTAAAATATTTATTAGATATGACTCAAACATAATTATACTCTAAATTTTTGGAAAAACATCCACAATTTTCTATTTGTCAAAGATATTTTAAAATGGCAAAACCTTTTTATGTTAAAATAAATCACACACGCACCACTTATTGTAGGTAACATGTTGAATTTTCAATGCACTATGATGTTTTTTTTCCATATTTGTTGTACTTTGAATACTAATAACATTTTGTAGGATTATGGCATTAAATTGCCACCAAAATCAACTAGAGTATTTATTTCAAGTATCTTTTTCAAAATACCAGATGGATAATTATTTTACAACAAATCATATTTAAATAGAAATTAAAATATTTTTGGTGGATTAACAAAATTAAAAAAAATGTATCCATGAGGAGATTACAAGCGAAATTGGACAAATTATTTAGTTCAAGCAAATATAAATCAGTGACTTATCAAGTAAAAGATGGAAAAGAATCTAAAAGTGAGATTGTTACAAAAAAAATACCTATTTATAAAATTTTGGTCAAATTTAGGGAAAATATTATTTATGAGTATGTAAGGCACACACATAGGGTCAAATGGTTGGATAAACATTTCAAGATAAGAAATGATACATTCCCACTTGGTTTGATTATTTTAGTAGTTGATTTTGCTAAAAATTATGCATTTAAAGCTCAAATGGAAGTTTAATTGCAGTATACCAACTCATCAAAAGTTGCCATATTCGTGAATATAGCATTCATTCATGCACCTGATAGTATAGAGAAACAACATAAAATATTAAGGGTTTACCATTTCTATATCAATGATGATATATCATATTGTTTATAGTATTTTCAAGGTTATTTTTAGAAGTTCTATGATTAGTTGAGTCTAAAGAACATTACTTTTAATCAACATTACATTTGGTCAGACAATTGTACATTGCAATTTAAAAATGCATGGATGTTTTATTGGTTGAGTAAGATGCACATTAGCATTGGTGTAAAACACATTTAAAGTTTCATTAAGGTTGGCCATATAAAATGGGAGCATGATGATGCCAAATCATGTGTAAAAATAACTATTGCAAGGGAGGAGTTGAAATTTGAAGAGGGTGTTCATTTGATAGATACAAAAACTATGGTTGAATGGTGCAATGAGAACATGTGTCATGGTGCTCAACCAAATTATATTGTTTGTAGACATTTATGGTTAATGGAGGAATAACACTTGGAAAAGTATGAGGATTGTATGACTCTAATGGATTTAAGTGACCTCCACTCATTTCGCAGCTCAAATGCAAGTTCTTGGACTATTCATATGAGATACTTGGCATGTTTATGTTTTGTATGTGTGGAATATATTTGGAATGAGTGTGAGTTAAAAGAGTGGGTGGATTATTGGAGTTTTAAACTTCTAATTCTAATCAATACATATCAGGTTCCAACAACATTGTAACTTACAAATATGACATCATCAGATGACTTTGACCATGGATCTGATCTAGTTTGCTAGGTAGAATATTTTTCATTATTTACAATTTTTTCTCATTAAATATATCTTCATATTGTTACTAAAAATTATTTTTTGTGATACAGGGCATGTTTTTACTATTATTTTAGATGAGGATAATGAATAAGGCACTTATTACTACTTATGTTGGTGTGTAAAGAGAAATATAAAATTGACTTCCCTAGTTATAGATGGAGAAAACATTGACTATCCCAGTGGGTCAGTGCTAGTCATTGGAACTTGGTTTTGATGATATCTTATAAAAAATTCAAGTCAATAATTGTTTGAAGAGTTTGAAATGCATAGGCAGATACTGCACTATTCAAATTTAATTCTTGCAATAAATATTCAATTACAAAAATATCATGGGAGGCCATTAAACATGAAACTATGAAAAGTTTGGGATTCAAACCATAAAGGTATTATTGATACTATCAAGGTTAGATCAGATCCTAATGGTTCATTGGATTGAAATTGAGAAGTATGTTGACTTTACAAATGTAGATGTAATAAATTTTACCAAATGTTTTTTATTTTCTAGGCAATACATATATAAATTTCATTTTTAATTAATTACTAATAATTTTTTGTAGGTTAATGGTGCTAGATAAACTTCTACCTTCACTTGGTTAGCACTGTCAGTAAATAATTCTATATTATTGAAGCTAAGAGAAGATTAGGTTTTATGAGTATTTGAACTTAGGCTAAAAAAATGCATTTTTTGTATTGGGAAATGTGTTCTTACAGTTAGAATGGGTGGTGGGTTTGTTGATTGGGCCTAATGGGAGGTTAATAAACTGGTCCTAGATGTTTTCCACCCCCAAAATGTGTTGGTGGTGTTAGTTTTCACTTAGAAAGCATTGGAACCAGATTTTTATAACCATAACTTGAACTTTGACCACATTTGTTGTTAGTGTTTCTGTTCTCTAAAATGGTACTAAAATACACTTCTAGGTGGATTTGAATGTCATGATGGTGTGATAACATGTAATTTTACTATATGGAAGTGGTTAAAGTGATATATTCATAGGTGGAGGTCCTAGAGGTAGAAATTCTAGTTGAAGCTCAAGAAGTTGCTTGTTCACTGATAAAAAGTTGCATTTTTAGACCCATCACTGCAACTTATGTAGCATATTGATATCGAAGCTTCCACCTAAGTTATTTAGGATGAAATTAAAAATATTAAATAGGTATGGGATGGATCTTATGGTTAGTGGAAATGACTTACAATTTTCATTTTATGTGTGTTTAAACTTAGGCTAAAAAATTACACTTTTTTTGTATTGGTAAGGGTGTTTTTGAGGCTGAAATGGGTGGTGGGTTTGTCAATCAGGCCTGATAGGAGGTCAATAACATTTTCCTAGACATTATACCCAATTATACATGTTTTTAGTTTAATTTTTCACTCAGGAAGCATCATAATTAGAGTTTTATAACCACAACTTGAACTTTGACAATATTTGTTATCAATGTTTCCGCTCTCCATAACGGTAGTGAAAATGCATTTATGGGTGGATTTGAACATCATGGCAATATGATAAAATGTAATTTGAATATATAGACATGATAAAAGTGATATATTTATAGGCAGAGGTCTTGGAGGTATAAATTCTAGTTGGAACAAATGAAGTTGCTTGTTCACTGACAAAATATTACATTTTTGGACCCTTCACTGCAACTTGTCTAACAGATTGATCTTGAATCTTCCACTTGAGTGATATAGGGTGAGATTATAGGGATTAAATAGGTATGAAAGGGATCTAAAATTTTATGGAAATAAATTTTAGTTTTCATTTTATGCATGTTTGAATTTAGGCTAAAAAATAACATTTTTATTGAATTGGGAAGGGTGTTCTTGAGGTCAGAATGGGTAGCGGGTTTGTCGATCAGGCTTGATAGGAGTCAAATAACTTGGTCCTAGATGTTATATACCCCATTATATGTGTTTTTAGTATCATTTTTTACTTAGGAACCATCAAAATCAGTGTTTTATATTCACAACTTAAACTTTGACAACATTTATTGTCAGCATTTCCACTCTCTAGAATGGTAGTGAAAATGCATTTTATAATGGATTTGAATATTGTGGCAGTGTGATAACATGAAATTTGCCAATGTGAATGTGATATAAGTGATATATTCATAGGTGGAGATTTTAGAGGTAGAAATTTTAGTTGGAACTTAGGAAATTACTTGTTCACTGACAAAAAAGTTGTATTTTTGAACCTGTCACTATAACTTGTCTAACTGATTGATATCAAAGTTTACAGCTTAGTGATCTAGGGTGAAATTATAAGGATTAAATAGGTATGGGATGGATCCAAATTTTCATATAAATGACATACAATTTTAATTTTATGCTTGTTTGAACTTAGGCTAAAAAATTGCATTTTTCTTGTATTGGGAATGGTGTTCTTGAGGCTGAAATGGGTAGTGGGTTTGTCAATCAGGCCTAACGAGAGACCAAGAACCTAGTAATAGAAATTATCTTCCATCCTTAGACATGATAATAGTGTCATTTTTGAATTAGGAAGTATCAGAACTAGAGTTCTATAACCACAACTTCAACTTTGACAACTTTGACAATTTTGACAACTTTGACAACTTAAACTAGACCTAGAAACATAATGAGTAATTGACCTATTGACCTATTGACAACTTTGAAAACTTGGAAAATTTTGACAATTTGGATAACTTTTACCTATTGACCTATTAGGTGGTAATACACCTATAAAGGATTTTAGGAGACTATAAATCAATATATTCATGGTAATTATAATCCTTTATGTCATTTTATTCATTATATTGTGTTATTGTTGTTCAGTTTCATTCTATACTAACAATATTACCATTCTATTTGAGATATTTAAGGCCCCTTTCTATGCACCTCAATGTTTTTAGGAAACCATTTCCCCTCTTTCTAATGTTTCCCTTTTCCTTTTTGGTATTTGTATGGTTGTATTTAGGTTTTTTAACTTTAAAATACATTATATGTTTTTAGGAGACCATATTAGATGCAAGGTGAAATTTTAGGAATAACATCAAAATATCTAAAGGGTTATAATAAATAATTATAGTCTCTAATTTTTCTTTCTTCATCTATGAATTATATTAGCATTTGAAGGATAATGTTGAATAAATAATTGTCATCAAAACATTTCACAATAAGTAAGGTCAACAATCAAATTTAGTCCTTGAATGGGAGAAATAAAGAGACTTCATTGTATATTTTAGGTATATTACATATGAAGTATGATGGCTCGATCAGGGAGAGTCGGTGGCTTGGGCCACTTAAAAGTGGTCGATAATATTACTAATATGAAACTAACATAAATATATGTAAAATACATCGAGGGATTTCGTTCTCAAAGCACCTATATGATATTGGATATATGACACAAATGTAATAGGTGCCTCAATAATGATATCTCTTTATGCATTTTATATACATTTATCTAAGATATGTATACTAGTTTATAAATAGTTGTTTTTTAATTGAGAAGAGTAAAATAAGTATACATTTTACTATTAGAAATACATTTATTAATAACAAATAACTAGTTTATATAGTAAGGAGTGGTTGGGTAGTATAATTTTTTTTATGTTTGTTAATCATTAAATATGATGAATTTGTTTTAGGACCATATGAAATGAAAGGGGGAAGTTTACGTTGATTATAAAATTATTATAAATAATTAAAAAAATTATTTATGAATGATTATATAAATATATAATTACTTTTTGATGTTTCCTCTTTAAAACTAGATAAATAATTATTTTGAAAGTGAATGTTTGTGAGAAAAAAATGAGGATATTTTTTCAATATTTATGAGACATGATGTGCCATGCAACTCTCATTTCCCACCATTCAAAATTAGTTCATAGTATTAATGGGATTATGTACTATAGCTTAAATATTAAAAAATTCATGGATAATATTGAAATATTTAAATATCTAGTAACTTCTCTTGCCTAACACTTGAGGGCTATTAGTTTCTAACAAATAAATTGTTAACATATTATCTTTTTTAGTTGTAGTCATTCTGTCAAGATATTTTCCTTCCCATTTAAATCCATTAATTATGAATTAAAAAAAATCCTGTCCAAAAATTATTGTACCCTAAAAATATTACATATCTAACATATCACAATAAATAAGTTCACTACCACAATTAGTAAAACAATACAAAAAGTTTAAAAGAAGATTTTGGGAGAAAACTAACAAAACTATATTAATTTTAAATATAGCTTGAAAATACCTCCATTAACTTAAAATTAATTACATTGCATAATATGAATACAAGTAATGTATATGATGCATAAAAAATAAGACCTACAAGTTACAACTATAGTTGCCATGATCATAAATGCTACAGATGTGTAAAGTTTGGAGGTATTTAAAATATAAGGTGTACAATATTAAAATATTAAGTCACAAAATAACATGCAATTTATAAATACATATTACTACTAAAATATATGACATAGAATATAAGTGATATATAAAGATTTTATTTCCTATAAATATAGAGGAAGAGGAGGAAGGCAACAAGACAAAAAAAAAAGGGTTTTCTTTGAAGAAAAAAGGATGGATGGACTGAGATTTGTCATAATAAGTTATCAAGGGAAGAGAGTGATTTATATTTGTAACTACTCATAGTCATATTAATTGTCATCAAATTAAATTATTATAATAATTTAAAATTATCCAAAGCTATCATTTTAGTCTTTAGGACTGCATCTAGTGTACACACACACACACATATACATATACATATACATATACATATACATATACATATACATATATATATATACATATATACATATACATATACATATACATATACATATATACATATATATTCATATATATACATATATACATATATATTCATATATATATATATATACATACATACATACATATATATACATACATACATACATATATACATACATATATATATATCTATATATATATGTATATATATACATATATATACATACATACATACATACATACATACATACATACATACATACATACATACATACATACATACATACATACATATATATATATATATATATATATATATATATATATATATATGAAAGCATGTAATATAGTTTCAAATAATAAAACATAATACATGCTCAATAAAAAAGGTGAGTGGTTTAAGAGCATATACATACATACATACATACATATATATATATATATATATATATATATATATATATATATATATATATATATATATATATATATATATATATATATATATATATATATGAAAGCATGTAATATAGTTTCAAATAATTAAAAATAATACATGCTCGATAAAAAAGGTGAGTGGTATAAGAGCATATCCCAAGAAAAATCACAATACAAAACACATTGGAAAAAAGACCTCATGAGAGTACCACATTCATCGTCCCTTGAAAATAGAAACACTAGTACAATATTACATCAAGGGTGACATCAATAATAATCTAATAAATAGAATGAAAAAGACATTAATCAAAAAGTGAAACTAGCCCCACTGAGGGAGGAATAAGAGGTGGTGTGATTTCAAGCTTCCCCCCCATGGGGGTGGGGTTCATAAGGTATGGGTTCCTAATCATATTATTCTTTAGTTTCTTCCTTATTGTATTGTTTGTTAGTAGGGGTGAAGAGAAATAGAAAGAGTGAAACTTAGCAGTTTCCCCTACCCATCCAATCTAAAAGGTGTATACCCAAAATTACCATATTTATTTGGTGGTGAGGAAAAACCTCTATGACCTCCATCATGGTCAAAATCATTGATAGGGAGGATGAGGTTGGATAGATAATGTAGAGTGATTATGCAATATGTGATAAACCTTGTAGTGGTCCCTTTGATATTAATCCTATCCTACAAGGTCCTAGTGTGATGCATCTAAGGGAATTATGATGATAGTGCAAGGGGAATTACCCTAGTGGATAATAAGAATTCAAACATTTTAAACATCTAGTGCCATTTTTTAATTTTGCTTGTTAATGTAGCATAAATTTGAAAATGTAGTGATTTTATTAGCAATAGAAAATTTGCTGTCTAGATATTATTTATTAAATATAAAAAAATTTATATCTTTTCAAAGAACAAATATAATCTCAATATGAAAAAATGTTCCAAATTTTCTTGAATCTCACAAGAAGTATATTAGAATTTCCTAAAATAACTATGTTCTAGGAAAAGGGTTCTAGTGTAAAGGTTTGAAAAAAGAGTATATCCACCTCTATACATCTTGGTCACTAAAAAAATACCAAAATATGTGTTTTAGACTTGGTTTGATGAAAATTAGGTCATCTAGGAGGGGGTATCCCCATACGAATCGGTTTGTCACCCATTAGAATACCTTGGTAAGGAATGCATAAGAAAAATTAGCCTTTATAGGCTTTAAAACTACATACCATATGGTTTGGAATCTATTGATTCAAAGGAATAAATATATATTAAGATTCCACCATTTTTTGAGCATTTCTTAGTGCACACTATTAGGAGATAACCATTGATAACCAAGTTGAGGTTTGTATTAAAGCAAGGGAGTAGACAGACTCTAATACCAATGATGCAGGAGCATTAGTTTTTAGATTTTTTTTTTTTTGAAAATTTTGTATTTGTATAGGTTTAGGAGGTCATATATTATATATTATAAGTTTTTCCATGCTTCACTTTACTTTGTTTTGATCATTTTGGTTTATTTTCAAGTTTCCTGCCAAAATTAGAAATTTGAATTTTTGTAATTGTTTAAGGTGTTTTAAGATCTTTTCTCATCTCCAAATGATTGGTTTCATCATGATACTTAATTTATGGGTCAAGGAATATGTTAGGACATATATTGAATAGTTCTAATGTCTTAACTCATAACTAACTATGTAAAACTCAATTAAGGTTAAGGATTAGGTTGAGTTTACTTAGTTAGACAATTGAGAAGATTGAAACAATGGAGAGAGAATAAAGAGAGATATGAGTATGTGATAAGGATTATAAAATAAGAAGGTAAAATAAAATAAACTCTAATATTTTGAAGAAGATAAAAATAAATCTCTAAAACAAGGTTTTTGACAATGTTGTTCTACACATTTAGCACCTAAAAAATGAAAAAATGTCTTATGGATCTCCATCTTAAAATATCAATCTTAGATTACATGTAAGTGAATGTATTTATTGATTTAAAATCACATTTATTTATTTATAATAGTGTTTATTCATGTTGTAGTCTTGAATTCATAGTATAAGATTTTTGATAGTCAAGAAAAGGGTTCTGATAGTCAAGAAAAGTTATATTTCATCATGTTTTATGATTAGTTAAGGTGAAAAAGTGTTCATAAGATAAAGATACATGTGTGGGGTGTATTTTAAAATAAATAAAATTCTAAAATAGATCTTAAAATTTGAATTCCTATTGAATTTAAGCTCTTAGCCTTGTATAGTTAGGAAACCCTAAATCAAGGCTTTAAAACACTAAAATCCTTTTAATTCAAAAATGAACCAAAATCAAATCATGAAACTTTATGGAAAGTATTTTTGTGATGTTTTTGAAGTTTTTAAAGTGGTTTCAAAGTTTTTATCAATATTTAGGGGAAATTATTCAAGTTTCTCATTCTATAGGCCTAAATACAAGGCTTGAAAACCATATTTTCTCATTTTTATTGCATTTTCAAGTTTAGATAAAGGTATAAAAAAATTGGTAGGTTTATAAAATATATAATAAATAAAATATATTATATTGTATCATAAATAATCCCTTTTTAGTAAAAATTTACTCTCAATAAGGTTGTAGGCTTGATCTTCCTTAACCCCTACATAATTTTTGGTATCAGAGTGAGGATTGGTTGTACTTCAAAAGTGACCTAAGGAGAAAGATATTTCATTGATAAGAGTGAATAATAGTTTGTGAAATATAAACTTGAAAGAAGTGAAAAAATGGCACTTAGAGGAGCAACCAAAGGTGTTGATATAGGAGGTCTACGAAGACAACCAAGATATGTATTGTTGGAAGAGATGAGAAATTTGAAATTATGTTTGGAGGAAATATAAATAACTCAAATAAGAGGTATAATGACATGTTATGTGAGTCATAGAGAGGAATAAATATAAGAAAAGGTTACATAAGAATAAAAGGAAGAAATAATGAAATAAAAGATCTTAAAAGCAATCATAGAAATAAGTTCCAAGCACAACTTGGAGGTTATAATAAATGGAGGAAATCTAAATGTTAAATAACTTGTGGATTGGATAGCTAAAATGGATAAATAATTTGAATATGAGGGATTATCTGAAGACAAGAAGGTCAAGTTTGATCATACTAGGTTGAAGGGACATGCATCTCTTTAGTGGGATAGTGTCCAAGATGAAAGAAAGAAAAAAGGTAAAGAGAAATTCAAGTCATGGGATGAAATGATAACTAAAATCAAGTCAAAATTCATGCATGTAGACTACCAGATAGACTTGTTTAATAAACTCCAAAACTTGAAACAGAAATACATGAGTGTAAAGGAATACACTACATAATTATATTAGTTTACAATCAGAGCTGGCCATGTAGAAGAAGATGTTGATAAAAGAGAAAGGTATATTAATGGTTTGAGGCTTAATATTTATTATGAAATTAGTTTGTTGTCACCATAATTAGTGAAAGAGGCTTATCAATTTTATTTCAAGGTAAAAGAGAATTTGGATAGAATATAAACTCAAATATCTAGAGGAAGAGGCAAATTTTTAGAGCTATAGGACAACAAGGTGGTATAAATTAGTTACAAGTTTATAATGAAGAAACAAACATCTCTCAAGGTCAAGATAACACTACAAGAGGAGACTATTCATACAAAGGAAAAAGATCATATATAAGAAGTAGAGGAAGAAGATTTTCTGGAAAATATTTCAAATACAACAAATATACTATCCATAGGTCATATGAATGTCTTGAGAATCCATAAACAAGCCATACAAGAATTGAAGCCAATAAGCAAATTATTCAAGCCAAGGAAGAAAGTGTAATATTACCATCACACATGGAAGAAATTGAAGTGTTAGAGTCATTATTGATGAAAAGAGAATTGTTAAATATCAATAAGGAAGTGAAATAATCAACCTAAAGGAAGACCTTGTTCATGATTACATACAAATCCAAATGTAAGTGAAGTAAAATTATCATTGATAGTGGTAGTACAAATAACTTGGTTTCTTCAAAAATGGTTGAAAAATTGGGATTGAAAAGATTAATACATACTATACCATATAAATAATCTTGGCTTCAAAAGGGGAATAAAGTGATAGTTAATGAGCAATGTCAATTTAATTTTTAGATTAGTAACTATGAGGATGAATTACTTTGTGATATTATGCCTATGGATGTTTACCATGTGTAGTTAGATAGACCTTGGAAATTTGATAGAAGGGTTATATATGATGGAAGGAGTAACACATATACACCATAGAAGGATGGAAAGAAGCATATATTGACACCATTGAAAGATGGTACTTATGCAGATAAAAACAATACTAAAGTGATGATAATGGGTGGAAAAAAATTCTTCTAGCTGATAAAATAAGAAGAGGTTGGTTGTGCATTAATTTCTAAGCCTAAAATAGTCATTACAACCATTAAGTTAACTAAATTACCCTTGGAAATTTAGAACTTTTTAGATGAGTATGTTGATATAGTGGTTAACAAGTTACCTAATGAATTACCACCAATGAAGAATATAAGCCATCACATGGATTTCAGCACAAGAGGTATTTTTCCAAACAAAATAACCTATAGAATGACACCCAAGGAGAATTAAGATATCAAAAGGAAAGTATAGGATCTATTAGATAAATGTTTTATTAGAGAGAGTTTAAGTCCATGTGTAGTACCAATAGTATTAACTCTTCATAAGGTGGAGAATTAAGAATATGTACAGATTCTAGAGATATCAATAGGATAACTATCAAGTACAGGTTTCCATTACCAATGATGGATTATCTAATGGATTGTTTTAGTGGAGCAAAATATTTTCCAAAGATAGTTTTGCAGAGTGGTTACCATTAAATCAAAATTAAAGAGGGTGATGGGTGGAAAATAGACTTCAATACTAATAATGGATTATATGAGTGACTTGTTATGCCATTTGGTTTGATTAATGATCCTTGTGCCTTAATGAGACTAATAAATGAGGTGTTAAGGCCATTTACATGTAATTTTTTAATTTTTTATTTGGATGATATTTTTATTTTTAGCCAATCCAATGAGGAACACATCAATCATATTAGGATGGTGTTGAATAAGCCAAAGGAAGAGAAATTACTAATTAACCTCAAGAAGTGTAGCTTCATGCAAACTGAGTTGATTTATTTTGGATTTTTTATTTCCAAACATGGTTTGAAAATGGACCAATAAAAAGTAAGAGAAATAGTAGAGTTTCCTACTCAGAGAAGTTTTTTTGAGGTAAGAAGTTTTCATGGATTAACTAGTTTTTATATAAAGTTCATTAGAAAATTTAATGATATTTGTGCACCTATTGTTGAAACTATAAAAGGTGAAAAGAAGATATTCCATTGGAATGAATCAATTAAAAATAAATTTCAGTTTTTGAAGAACAAATAATCGAATAAATTATCTTGAACTTACCTGAATTTAACAAACTCTTTCAAGTTGAATGTGATATTAGTGGGTTAGCTATTAGATCTATTTTAAGTCAAAAAGAAAGTCATATTGCTTAATTTAATTAAAATATAAATGAAGCTAATAATAAGTATTTAGACTATGATCAAGAATTTTACGCTATAATCTAAGCATTGAATAAGTTGGGGCACTACTTATTATGTAAGCATTTTGTGATAAATACAGACAATCATGATTTGTAATTCATCAAGAGTTAAACTAAGTTGAGGCAAAGACATGTGAAATGGATAGAGTTTTTTTTTTAAAATTTTGTTCTCAAACATGAGAGTGGGTAGTCTAATAAGGTATTTGATGAATTAAGTAGGATAAATATGACCATACATAAATCTCAAATGGGTAGTTTGGGATTTGAGTCATTAAAAGAGTTGTGTGAGGAATATCCATATTTTAAGGAAGCATATGAGGCTTGTTGGAATAAAACAAGAATGGATAGGAGCATATGGATGGAATACATGATTCAAGAAGTATTTTCATTCAAAGGCAAATAATTAAGCATACCTATGGGGCCTATGAGAGACAATTTATTAAAAGAAAGGCATAATGGTAGTTTAATAACACATTTTGGACAAACAAGGACCTTTGATCAGTTGAATGCATATTATTAATGGATAATAATGAAATTTTATGTCAAAATTTATATTAATATGCATGATTTATCAACATACCAAAGTAAAGAGTCAAAATCTAGGTCTTTATCATACACTACCTATTCCAAGCAGGCCATTGGATGAAATAAGTATGGATTTTGTATTGGGTTTACCAAGAACACAATGAGGTAATGATTTAATTTTTTTTGTTGTTGATAGATTTTCAAAAATTTCACACTTCATATCATGTAATAAGATAAGTGATGCTACCAACATTGATAATTTATTCTTTAAATAAGTGGTAAGGTTACATGGAATTCCTAGAAGCATTATTTCTAACAGGGATGCATAGTTTGTTGGACATTTTTAGAGAACAACTTGGAAGAAGTTGGTAACTACATTGAGTTTTATTTTAGCCTACCATACCCAAACTGGTGGTTAGACTAAAATTTTCAACAAAATCTTAGGGAATATACTAAGTTATTTGGTAAGTGATAATTCAAAGCAATGGGATCAGGTGTTAGTCGAAGATAAATTTGTATATAATAATTCACCTACTATGAGTACATGTTTTAGTCGATTTAAGATTATTTATGGGATAAATACAAGAGGTGTTTTTCATCTAAGAGATTTGGGAAAGCAAGAGAAGAGGAGTACTGAAGGTGAAGACTTTGATATAGCTTGCAAGAGATACATAAATAAGTCAATAAGTAGTTGGATTTGAGTGATAGTAAGTACAAAGGAGATGCTAATAAAAAAAGGAAGGAAGTGAGATTTTAGGAAGGAGATTCAATGTTAACATACCTTAGGAAGGAGAGGTTTCCTAAAAGTGAATACAATAAACTAAAATTGAAGAAGATAAGAAATTGTAAGGTCCTTAGAAAGTTTTATACTAATGCCTATGAACTATAACTCCCATCTGATATTGGGATCTCACCTATTTTCAATGTATGCTACCTATATCCTTATAGATTAGAGTAAGACACATCAAAATCATTTTAATATGATAATGAATATGTCATTGATTAGGAACATTAGTTACCCAAGGCACATAAAGATGAACTAAAAAATATTTTGGGAAAATAGGTTGTATAAATAACTAGAGATAACTTCAAATATTTAGTCAAGTGGAAGAATCATCCTCTTGAAGATGTTTCTTGATTGACTCCATCAGATATAGTTCAATATGAAACTACCATTGAAGAAATCATGAAGTAGGAGCTCATGAATGCTTTTTTACTCAAGAAACATGATGCATAAGCATTGTATTTTAGTTGTTTACTTTTGTAAATTTTGGTTTTGTATAGGTTTATGAGGTCATATATTGTCCATTGGAAGATTTTACATGCTTCACTTTGCTTTGTTTTGATCATTTTGTCTTGTTTTTAAGTTTCCTACCAAAACTAGAAATTTGAATTTTTAAATTTGTTTAAGGCGTTTTAGGAGATTTTATCATCTCCTAATACTTGGTTTGGTCATGATACTTCATGGAGGGGTTAAGTAATATGTTAGGACATATATTGAATAGTCCTACTTAACTCATAACTGACCATGTAAAAATCAATTAAGGTTAAAGCTTAGATTGAGTTTACTTAGTTATATAATTGAAAAGATTAAAATGAAGGAGAGAGAATAATGAGAGATATTATTAAATTATAAGGAGGATAAAACAAGTAAAATAAAAAACTCCAAGATTCTAAAGAAGATAAAAAGAAGTCTCTAAAATAGGGTTTTTGACAGTGTTGTTGTACACATTTAACACCTAAATAATGAAATAATGCCTTATGGAGCTCCGTAATGAAATTTCAATCTTATATTATATGTAATTTAATGTTTTTGTTGCTTTAAAATAATATATATTTCTTTGTAAGAGTGTTTATTCATGTTGCAGGCCTAAATTCATAGTACATGATTTTTGACAGTCAAGAAAAGCTATCTTTAATGTTTTGAGATTAGTCAAGGTGCCAAATATATATTTAATATTTATAAACCAACTAGGGCTTAATGGTTTTCCAGATCTTCTATAAAATTTTAGCCACAAAGAAGTAGGAGAAATAACAAAAGTTTAAAACCATAAATTATTTTAGACTCATCATCCATAAGGACTGCCTGAGTATATGTAGTTTATGAGAATAAATTTTAATTCTTAATACCATTTGATGGCCCTTAGAATCCATTTATCAATGATAATTCCTTGTTTGGCAATACCAATGAGCTCAAGCCTACTAGCCTCCTTAGGTTTGCAACAAATGTCCAAGGTGACTCTATGAAAGCCTTTATTATTTCATGATTGGTTTAAAGTGAGTCTATTAATAATTTTTCAAGATTCCTATAGGTATTATTATAGGGATACCTATAAGATGATAAATAGACATGAGTGGCAACCAAGACTTTGGAATAAAACTGAAACTTGTCTACAAGAGATAAGGACTTAGTTATCCATCATGACATATTTTTATCCACTCTTAGAATAACATAGATATACAATCCCACCTAGGAAGATTAAAAATGAAGGGAATTCCCAATAATTTAAACATATCCCAATAGGAAATATATTTCCACTAGTAAGCCTCAATCCAACTAGGAATATGCCCATAAGATTACTCCTAACATTCAGTCTTAACCCACTGGATCCTAGAGCTAGAGGCCAAGAATAAAACCTAAAGGCATTAAATACTGTTCTAAACCACCACTTCCTCTTCTATAATAGTAATAAAAGAGTTATCTATAAAATTTCCATTAAGAATTTGATCTTGAGGTAAGTGGGGGAGAGTAATTCCCTTGACTAACTCTTTCAAAGCATAATCCCCCAATAGAAATCCAAATCCTTCTATGACTAAGACATATAAAGAATGGGATTATTAGAAACCTTTTAATGGATAAAAAATTACTATAATTCTAAGATCGATATCCCTTAATGGTGAGACAAACACAAATGTCTTGAAATAAAGTTTGAACAAAGTGAAAAAACTAAGACCAAAACTAAGGCTTGTAAGAAAATAGGAACAATCAATCTTGTCATAGTATTTTTAAAATTCAATTTTGATAAACAAAGCTTTCTACTTAGATGTGTGAGCCATTCTATCCATTCCCATACAACATTGTTATTGTAAAAAATATATCTATCTTGAATGAATCTATTTTCTTAGTCCTAACCATTAAATGAAGGAGGTATCTAATTTTTAGGGATAAATCCTTAAAAATAATTTTATAGGATAATTTCAAGAGGATTATGGGCCTCAAATTGGTGATTAGCTCTGGATCACTAATCTTAGGAATAAACTTGATATTTTTAATTTTAATTATTTTTCTAAGAGATCCTTTGCTTGTCAATTATATATATTTTATGTAGAATAGGTCCCACATAATCATATATGATTAGGTATAAATCATAAGGCAAACCATCAATACTAGGGGATTTATCATGGCCCATACCAATAATTTCATTATGAATCTATTCAATGGAGAGGGGCCTATCCCATTCTTTAATCATCCCTTTTTTTAGAAGGGGGATAAGCTTGAAATAATTTTTTATAGTGCTAAATAAAGGTTTTAAGTATGATTAGAATACTAATGAGATGGTCTCCAACTTCTTTAATAGCATTTATTTGTACATCATAATAGATAACTCTTAGTTTTTTTTTTAAATTTCTTCTAAATTTTGTACCTGATTTTGAGCTAGTGGATGTGAGTCTTGGTTTGAACACCATGATATTAATGTAGATCTAGTATTTTAATATATTTATTCATATTATCAATTTTATTTTTTAAAGTCTCATTCATGGGGGGTTATTTAATTTATTGAGAGATTGATTTAAATTCCATTATATTTTTAACTTTGCCCCTTTTTCTGAACAAAGCTAGCTACTTGCCAAACATCCTTAGTAAAGTAGAATTATGGATATTGGTTGTTTCCCACCAATTAATCCAACTAGATAGCCCATTGGGGTGCAACATTAATTTAAAATTATTTTTAATGTGAGTAAAGATTTTTTCATGTTACAGATGTGAGGTGTTGGGATAAAATTGGTTGAATATTTTGGCTAGAAAAGCAACCCATTCAATACAAAATTTGATGGGTTAGTCATTTAACAAAACAATATATTAGAGAACATAGATTGGCATATCAAAACACTAGGTAAAAGAAAAAATATTATATTATGCTAAAGGTCTCTATCCAATCTCTTGATAACCCTATCATTTCCTTTGTGAAATTTGGACCAAGTGAACCAAAGGGTGGGGGAGAGGTTGTCTAGTGATGATTAGGGTCATACAACCCTAGCTTGTTGCACATATATAACTAGGATTTTTTCTCACTATCACACCACCTCATGTGTAGATCCCCTTATTTATCTTTTAAAAAATATACTATGTTGAAATATCCATAAATTATCTAGTTAGAGTTGCTCTTTTAGCCACTGCTAGAGAACTGATTGTTCAATGACATCATTAGAGGCATAGAGATTAACTAATTAAAGTGTTTTATCATCAATTAGAGACTATCCAAAGTGAATGGTTAGATTTTTTCACTCCCTAATCCATTAAAAACATGGAAAAAATGGGTGTTATCATATTGATCACTCTGCCACGTGCCATGTAATTGTAGGATATGTGACATATAACATTATGTTAATGGGTTTAGCCATCATTTGGAGAGAAAAATCATTAATATTAATTTATTTTAGATATATAATGTGTGAATCTAAAAATTTATAAAAATAGACCCAAACCTTGTACTTGTAGGTTGGGTTAGCTAAACTATAGACATTCCATGACTAAAAATTAATTGAAAACCATTGAGGTTAATGTTTTTTCTATCTTGGCCTTCAAACACTGAAAAGTGGTTGGTCAAAAACTTATGCTACCAACCTTTAACAATTTAATTTGTAAACACCACATTTCATCACTTATTTTGTAAAAAATCTTCCTCATTTCTATTAGAGGAAGGGTTATTAAAGCATATTATCATTTGGATACGAGGGGAGAGAGGGACTTCCCTATGTATTAGATAAAATAAAGGGAAATTTTGATTCAATTAATCTTGTGGTTGAAAGGATGAGAAGCTAGGACTTGAAGACTCTTATGTATTAGACATCACATTGGCTACCTATGGAGTACTTGTCATAGTTGGGTTAGGGTTTTCTTATAGATTTAGAGGGTCATGCATAGATTAGGTTTGGATGACCAACTATAGTTTTACATAATGGTATCCATGGTGGGTGGTGGGTGCCTTAATATTGTGGTTATTCTGATAAGTTTGTCAACCCATAAATTTATAGATAGCATTGGCTCATACAAGGGATCTAATTTCATCAATCTTGGTTTTATCAAATGGAATCATGGTGGACATTCTCAAACAATCCATTTATATTTTGAATTTATGACTAGAAATATAAAAATTATTGGAAATGTTGATATATATCACCCATTAGGTTAATAGTTGCCCTCCAATCTAGATATCGACTGTCTCACAAAGGTCTTGTGTGAGATAAATATCCACATAGACATGATGTTATGGTATGGAAATGTAAAATATATTGGTTTTCAAGTAAATGAAATAAACTAAGGGTTTAACTAATTATTCCATAAATGCAAAAAAATGGCATAGGAAAGTTGATAAACTCAACCTAGACTAGGACCTTGAGCTAAGCCTTCTCAATGATGAAAATGTCTATGGTCTAGGGAGAGAAAAATCAATGAGTTTATAACATAACAAAATACATGATTATGAATGGTAACACAATTTTTATGGGTTTTAAACCTAAATAGGAAAAAAATGGTCAAGTTTTGCACCCCAATAAGCTTGATGCCATGTTTCTACCATTGTGCTTGCACCTAATTTTTTAACATAGATTCGATAGAAAACACCAAGAAAATATCCAATAAGAATATGAGATAATATCCATAGATAAAATTTATCAAAATTTGTAAAATCAATAAAAACATCATGTGGAGTGTCTTGAAAAGGGGGTACATTACCTCATGAAATACCTTGGAAACTTGCATACTTTACTAGACACCATGACTACTTCTTGCAAAGTGAGTTTCATCCAATGATACAAGATTATGCGAGGATCCCATTAAAAAAGAAAGCAATTTCATAAATTATGAATTTATAATCTATAAGATAATAAATTTTATTCAAGGCAATGGAAAAATACCATAGAGATGAATAGAATGGCAGTGAAATGAAAACATGGGAAAACCCTAGGACATGAAAAATGTGACTAGTAGTTCAATATGTTAAACTATTCTAAGGCCTCTATTTGAAAATATTTGAAGCCTCATCACTAAAAACATTGTGTACATATGATTCAACTTAAAATAATCATAGCCAATAAGACAACACATCTTTGAGACATTGTTAAAAAACTTTCATTATTATTAGGATTTGAAATAAAACACCCAAAAATAATAATAATAATACAATTAATATGCAATTGTTAGTATGGTAATTGTAGATACTAGAATATAGTATTAGACAATTTAAAATGTTCATTTTGCATCTACCTTCACCCTACATGACTTATGCATACACATATGACTCAAATACACCATTATCTTAATTCACATGCTATGTATCCAATCCTTCTAAGCTGCTGTTAGTCACTTAAAAATATTCTTATAATTTGTGTTATACCAATAGACTATCATCCTCAAACATCCCCATATCACTAGATAAGTATTCCTATCTCATGGACAATATTATCAAACTTAGAGCATACCATTTGATAGTACTACTTATGTCTGATAATTTTGTCCTTCACAAAAAAATGGTCATATTTTAAAATAAAATCATTCTTATGGTTCATTTCATCTACCTAGCATGTTGGTGGAAAGATAAATTACCCAAAGAGTCTCATATAAATAAAAAATAAGTCTAGATTTATTAATAATCTATAACTTATTTGGCATAATCTATACACTATTACACATTCAAAGGGGCTTCCTTATTATTACTGATTTATAAATCAATCGTAAAGAGAAAGTATTATCCAAGTCTAAATCACTTAACAACCAAATCAAATTTACAATTTTGGGTAAGTACACAAAATTGGGGGATAAAAATGGGCCCACTCATGGACATATTTTTCATGAAAATTGAGAAATCTAAAATTTTGTAGATAATTTTAGATGGCTACACTCAAAATTTAAGGATTATATAAGAATATGAAATATATAATTTTGAATCTAGTTACCAAAAAACTATTTTCTTTTTTAAAAATGGTTAAGTATAACTAGGTAAAACATATAAAATTTTAATAATAACTCTTTTTTTTTTAAGGAAAACATAGTAGATAGCCAGCCGTGTGACCCCTCATTTTTTAAGCATCATTTAATATTGTTTCAAATAATTTGGTGAAACTTTAGATAAGATAATCTAGTTTGTAACCTATATTTTTTATAATTTTTTGATGAATATATATTTTCAATTAATTTTATAAGTAAATAAATCCTAAAACTAACAAAAAATGGATAGCCAATCATGCAACCCCCTATCTACCTAAAAAAAATGAAAACTAGTTTTTTTTAATGCGTGTAGAATTAGGCCTAGTTTTTAAATATTTTTTTCAAATTTGTATTAATGAAATAAAAGATACACAAGAATATATAAGAATTTATATTTGAGGTAATAGTGGCCTAAAAATGCTATAGTTAGAAATCGACATAGATTGAAACTTTTAAAAAGTCCAAAAATTATAAAAATCATTTATTTGGAAAGAGGAGAGTGTGATTGTCATCATGGTAAAAATTTTATGATTTTTATAATTAAAATTTATAGTGTATTTTGTGATGGATGTTTAATTTTTTTGTTTTCTATCAAAACTCTCAGATTCAACTATGTTTTGATAGGTCCAAACATTTGGCTCAGGAATCCAAGCCATTTTTGAACCAAAAGGCTTGGATTTTTGATTTCAAAATAAACATAATGCATATGTGTTCCTTTCAAATTGTAATAAAAAGAAGAAAAGATCAATGGAAAGGGATATATACTCTATTTCATGCAATTTTAAAGGAATGCACATGCATTATAATGCATACATGTTATCTTCACATTACAAAAAAACATAAAATATATATTGGTTGGGGTAGATGGTTTAATAAAATAATAAGTATATATATATTATTACATTTATATTCCTTATAATTTAAATTTATTAAAATAAATATAATAAATTAAGGTCACTCTACGTTTAATATAATTAGTATCACAATTGTAGCCTTACGATGTGGAAGATGGGTTTTCAAAATCCAATTTGGTCAGTACTTAGATATTTTTAGGGTCTCAATATTGAACCTAGGGATTTCAAAATATAAATTTTGTAATTTATGTCCATTTTTGGTAAATATATAGTCATTTTTTAGGGTTTTGTGCCTTTTGGATTGTTTCCTAACATTTTTAAGAGTCCTAGGTTTGTCAAAATTAAAGTTTACAAACCACTCACTTTGAACTCAAGCCAAAGTGTTGTGATTGGGGTAGCATAGGTTACATTGATGACCTATGCACATCAAACGACTAATTTGTGTTAATTTAACTTATTAATCATCCCTCCCTCATCCCTAATTACTTCCTCCTTATCCATCATCATCCTAATCACTCTCTCCTTGTTATTCATTATCCCTAATCACTCCCTCATTGATCCTCACCATCCCGCATCATCTCTAATCACTCCCTTATCATCCCTAATAAATACCTCATTAACCCTCACTATCCCTCATCATACCTAATCACTCCCACTCTCATCTCTCATAATCCTTAATCACTCCCTCATTAACCCTCACCATCCCTCATAATATATAATCACTCCCTCAGTATCCTTAATCACTCTTTCATTGAACCTAATCATTCTTCGTCATCCATAATCACTCCCTCATCATCAATACTAAGTCCCTTCTCATCCTTAATAATCCATAATCACTCCATCTTCATCATTCATTATACCTAATCAATCAATCATTGACCTTCACCACCCATCATCATCCCTAATAATTCCCTCATCATTCCTAATCACTCCATGATGGATCCTCATCATACATAATATCTAATTAATCATCCTTCATCATCCCTAATCACTCCCACTCTAATCCTTAATAATCTCTAATCACTCCCTCATTCATGCTCACCATCCCTTATAATATCTAATCACTCCCTCATCATCTTTAATCACTCTTTAATTGAACCTCACCATCCTTAATCAATCCTTCATTGATTCTCACCATCCCTCACCATCCATAATCACTAATTAATCATCCCCTATCATCCCTAATCAATCCATCATCATCTATACAAATACATAATCACTCCTTGATTGAACCTCACCATCTTTCATCATCTCTAATCACTCCCTCATTAACCATTATCATCCCTAATCACTAATTCATCATCCTTAATAGATCAAGATGAATATATTTAATTTAATTAGAGTCTAATTTAATTATCAATATCCACATATAATCTATATAGAGTATCTATTTGTCCAACCTAACCGTATCCATCTATCTGACCATGACTATCTATCCAAGCTTGCCTACATCACTAGTCCTAGTCAGGCCAAATTGAACTACATGGTTAAGGTAGCACTTTGGTCTATCAACTATAATATTATATATGGGATAGTTATTTGGTATATTAAATATTTAATAATAAATTTTACCCCCATTAATTAATCTCTTGGACACATTTAGGGGATCGACATTTGATCTTCTTTATCCCTAGGGGAATAAAGTCCAAATGGGCATAATGTGTGTTTTCTTTACCCTCCTCAACACCTCACCCTTAAAGTATAATTAATTCTATTTTTTAGTTCAACTTACCCTTCAGGTGGCCCTTTTCACATAACATGACTGGATTAAATGCATAGAACTATAGTGGCACTATAGATTGACTAGTGACATGAATCTATGGGTAACGTGATTCTATAGGATGGGTAACATGAGTAACTTAAATATATACACAACATGACTATATAAAATGGGAAAACATAGTAACTTGATATGATATATGTGAATTTATATATATACTATATATACATAACATGAGTGTAGGGTTACTATTATAATTGATTTATTATACTAGTTGATTCCATACATCCCCTCCTTAAGTGTTTAGGTTGGTTATCAACTGGGTTGTTTAAGATCAACTATAGGCTCAATATTTATAGTGGAGGGGTGGGTCGTTTGCCAAGTGTTGACTATGACTATAGATGTACTTGATATGACATATATATCTAGTTATATAGTTATACCTACAAACCCTATCCATAGTAGCTGGGAGCTTAAGGTTCTAAAGGAGGTGGGGACTTTATCCTATCTATGGTAGTTGTGGCCTCTTTTTAGGTCCAATTGACTAAGTATATAGAGGTTTTTTTCCTCCCCTATATATGATAAATGGAACTCTCTCATGGTTTGATCCTTAGGTCCATCCCTTCCTATCTTTGTATGAATTTCCCCTTAATTTGTAGAGGTCCTCTCTATATATTTGGGATATGAGCCTCCTAGATAGATATAGGTCTCTTTATATTTATATAATTATATACTATCTATCCATATATATAGACATATATCTATTGGGGGATAAACAAGATGGCTTAAAGGAAAAAGGACTCTTGGTAAAGGGGTTTGATACACTCCATCCTATGTGTTCATTCTCAATATATTACTCGCTAGGTGGGCTATGATCCATTGGGCCCATATATAGATAGGGGGCTCCTTAGGGGGAGAAAGACTATATATGTAGTTCCTAGGCAATGATTATGACTACACTATAATATAGGGTTGTGCTAAATCCCATTCCATTATTCTAAGCATGTTTTGGTGGGAGTAGTAGCTATATAGTGTGTCATATGCCCATTTATCCCATAATGAGGTCTTATAGAGTGAATTATATAGCACATATGATTGATATATGGGGCACATAGTCCTAAAATATAAATTACCTAATGAGGGAGGTAAATGCCATTGAGGACCTTTCTTTTTATTATACCCATATATAGATAGGGGCACCTACACTCTTATGACTTATATAATAGAATATTGTCGATTGTTACCTCTCCCTCCCCTTTCCTTTCCTTTATTTATCTAGATGGGGATGGGATGAGGAGTCTATCAATTTAGATGTTGCAGATGAGATTGGCCAGTCTATATCCTACTTCTGATTGGGTTCTCTCCCTCCCCTTTCCTTTCCTTTAACTATATGAGAATGGGGAGCCTAATGATTGGAATTGATTAGGATTTATCAACCATGAGGATATAGTTGGGCCCTATCCCTCCTCTTTCCTTTCTTTAACTTTATCTATATGGGGATACTATTGATTGATATTATTGATTGAGATTTGAGTGATAGATAGGGATTGACCATATATATATAGTTCTAATTGGAATACCAATGTGAGGAATTGAATACCTGGCTATCTATATCCCTATACTAGTAATGACCTACTCCATATAAAATATTATATTCTATTATGTTCATCATTCACCATCATCCCCAATCACTCCCTCCTCATCCCTTATCATCCCAAATCGCTCCTCATTGATTTGAATCATCCATCACCATCCATAATAACTATTTACTTGTCCCTACTTATCCCTAATCACTCCATCTAATACATTTATGGTGGTAAAATAGATTTATACTTATGCTTGATCATCCCTAGTCACTCTTTTCTTTAAATAGGTTAGAATTAGCCCTCCTTTCAAGATATGTCTTGGTATTCAATCGGGTATTAAATTAGGTATCAAGTATTAAAGATATGGTCAGATAAGATATATATAGTCAAGATTAGATATAGGTATTCAAAATCAATATATGGCTTGGGTAATTTATTGAGTAGGGAATCCTCAAGTAGGTATGAAAATAAAGATAAGAAGGTAGGGTATACTCATGTATAAGTAGGTAGGTAAGGCATACTCAAGTAGGTAGGACATAATCAAGTATAATAAAGTAGGTAGGGCATACTAAAGTCTAAGAAGGTAGGTAAGGCATGGTCAATATCAAGATATGGCTTAGATATTCAATTGAGTAGGGCATACTCAATTAGGTAAAGTAAGTAGGACATACTCAAGTAAGTAAATTAGGTAAGGCATACTCAATGGTGTAAATATATTAGATACATAATATGATTCAAAACTTAATTTATCATTATATCTATCGAGAAGCAAGCTTCCCTTTTCAACAACAAAATCTAAGTTAGGTAGGGAATAACTAAGTAGGTAGGGAAACAATATATACAAGTTATAGATTAGGAAACAAGATTCCCTTGATAGTTAAGAATCTATTATAGAAATGGAAAATATGTAAGATAAGATCAAAGCTATATATCGGGAAGGAAGCTTCCATTACCTTATCAAGAAGGTCATAACTAAGTAGGTAGGGTAAGAAAAAATTTATCTATTAAAAAGTAAACTTCCCTTGATAGCTATGCCTTAATCCAAAAGCAAAGTAAAGCTAGACACCAGGAAGGCAAAATTCCCTTGATAGTTGTGTCTTATTCCCTTGATATCCATTGAGAAGGAAATATTCCCTTAATATGTTATTAGGTGAATCGAAGTTAGATATTAAAAAAGGCAAGATTTCCTTGCCTTACTCCTTGGCATATATGAAGTAGGTAGGGAAATATTACATTGCCTTAACATGTAAGGAAAGTTAGAGATTAGGGTAGGAAATTTGGAATGGTGATCCTTATATCTCTATGATGAAGCCAAAATTCCTATTCTATCCTTTGATATACTATATTTGGGGATTGAGGAATAATCAAAATTTTATAAGGTCCCACTTTAGCCTTTAGGGCCCATCAGGTCATGCCCAAGCTCTAAGTGGCCCCTCTTTGATACATTGGATTAAGGCATATGCCCTTCATTCCATTTACATATCAACTTGGGTATATATCAAGTTGGGTATGAATCAATTTGGGTTTGGAAACACACTCTATTAGATACTATATTGGAACACACTCGACTTGATTGGTGATTGCCTATCTATATATCTAGCAATCTAGCATACTATGGATATACTATATATATATAATATACTATGGGGTTGGGATTGAAATTATAAACTAGTCTCTAATCACCCCTATATATATGAATATATAAATTTGTATTCTCATATTTGGGATTGGGATTCTTAGATGCTAAAATCCCAATCTATATATATATATATATATATATATATATAATCAATACAATTTCATCTCATCCTTTTCTTGATTTCTTTCCTATTTATTCTAGTACAGGGCTCTAGATACACACTCTCTGTGCTTTGGGAATTGATCAACATATAGATATTTGAATCCCACCACTTTGAGTTACTTATTTGAGTGAAAAAGGATTAGTGAAAGAATAGTTTTTTTGGGCCATTTTGAGTGAGTAAAACTTGGAATTGGAAAATAAGCCAATCAAGCACAAGTGAGAATCTACTACACCCACCATCAAGGTATTTAATGAAGTGATTAAGGATGAGGAAGGATGATGAGGGAGTGAGTAAAGATAATTAGTGATGATAAGGGATGCACTAGGGATGATCAAGGTCAATGAGGGAGTGATTAGGGAGGATGAGGGAGTGATTAGGGATGATGAGGGAGTGATTAAATATTGTGAGGGATAGTGAGGGTCAATAAGGGAGGGATTAGAGATAATGAGAGATGAGGATAGAGTGATTAGGTATGATTGATGATGATGGAGTAGTGATTAAGGATGGTGAGGATAAATAAGGGAGTGATTAGGGATGATGAGGGATGGTGAGGGTCAATGAGGAAATGATTAGGGATGGTGATGGAATGAGTAGAGATGATGAGGGTCAATGAGGGAGTGATTAAGAATGATGAAGGATGAAGAGGGAATGATTATGAGGGATAATGAAATAGTGATTAAGGATGATGAGGGATAGTGAGGTTTAATGAGGGAGTGATTAGGGATGATGAGAGAGAGATTAGAGATGATGAGGGATGGTGAGGGTCAATGAGGGAGTTATTAGGGACAATGAGAAATGAGGATATAATGATTAAGGTTGATGAGGGATGAGGATGAAGTGATTAAGGATGAGGGAGGGATGGTGAATAAGTGAAATTAACTCAAAGTGGTCATTTTATGTGTGTATGTCATCAATGTGACCTATTCTACCCAAATCACATAACTTTGGATTGAGTTCAAAGTGAGTGGTTTGTAAACTTAAATTTTGATAAACCTAAGACTCTTAGAAATGTCTAGAAGCAATTAAAAAGGCACAAAAACTTAAAAAATGATTATATGTTTAGATAAACCAAAAATACACATCAAATATAAATGTTATGCCCTAAAATCCATAGGTTTAATACTGAGACCTTGAAAATTCTTAAGCACTTATCAAATTATTTTTTGTAAAAATTATTCCATATCATAAGGTGTGCAGTTATGAGACCAACTCTATCAGATGCAGAGTAACCTTAATTTCTTATATTTACTAAAATAAATTTAAAGTATAAGGAATATATATAATATTTATTATACTTAAAATTTATTTTAGTAAATAAGTTTCCCATTCCAATATATCTTTTATGTTTTGTGTGTAATGTGAAGATAATGCATATGCACTATTTTCACTAGATAGAACATGTACACATTATAACATGTAGATGTTTAGGTTCAATATTTTATATCTTAGATTTAAATAATGCATAAACATTATGGATACTACACATAAGTGTAATGTCTATAACATATACATATTATGATAAATGTCCATATAAATATCCCCCAACTCTATGCACTTACCCTTTTCTAATTGTCAAAATCTAGATCATGGGGCATACATTCAAGAAGTACTAATTAAACACATAAATTTAACAAGGAGAACTAATTTTTATTTTAATTCCATCTTAGGAGTATTGGATATGTATGTAGTGATCAACCATTTAACTAGGAGTGTTGGGATCAACTCAACCACCTCTATTCCCCTTTCAGGGTTAATCCTATCATTATAAGTGTACTAAAGGTTTTAAGTGAAAGAAATAAATTTGTAAGAATTACGTGCACAATAAAAATTTATTATTACACATAATTAATAATAGAAGCACTCAAACTAGCCTTTACCTATATACAAGTGTGAGATTTATGTAAAAAATTGTCAAACTTAGAACATAGTGATTCATGACGGTGACCTAAACTTGACGGTACTATCCCAATGAGCCTAGAACTCTAGATCTTAATGTGAATGGCTTGTAATATAGATTTATTCATACCCTATTGTTTACCTATAGTTTTATCCCTCTATATATTAGTTAAATGCTAAGTATCTTATCTTTTTATTGTAATTCCTATATTTAGCAAGTTAAAGTGGCAAAATCAATTACAAGCATTTACACTTAGATATATACTAAATTTATACACAATACTATCTAAATAATTACAATGATTTATATATTATTTGGGGTTATCATTAAATCCAAAATAGGGTAAAACATATTGGTGAACCTGTATATTTATTTAAAATTTTCAAAACCAAGTTTTCCTTTAGGGTTTCATAATTCTATTTAGGGTTTTAGATTTTTGTCTTAGGGTTTTAATTATGATTTTTAATCTCCCTATACAAAATATGATAACTATTTTTAATTTTGGCCCTAACCTTCTATATACTTGTATTATTTCAGCCTATTTCATCCAAAGATGATAGCTTCCTTATCTCTCTAAGGTGGAGTGCTAGATTAAGTGTTGCAAATATATGAGTCGACCTCTACCTAAAGGATATGATGCTTATGCATATTGTGACTATCACCAAGGCCATAGGAATTCTATGAAAACATGTTATACCTTAAAGGATAAGATATAAGATCTTATTGATGACAAAAATATTACCTTTATTGATCCTTCAAATGATTATGGTTCACAACTTAGTGATCAACAAAATTAGAATATATTGAACAATCCTTTGCAAGATCATTATAAGAAAGATTCATAAGTGAAAATGGCATACAATGGACATACTCATACATCAAATTATGGGCACCCATTAAATGGTATTATTGTCACTTATACACACACAATATACCATATGGTTTAGAGATCTTTTATTACGTTAGATGATAGTGAAATAGTGGATGATGTCTCAGACCTTCATTCATTATTTATTTGAGAATACCTTGACCACTAGCCTATACATAGTGTTATGATTGATAATGGTTCTAGTGAGAACATATGTACCATGAAATTAATTACACATTTTAGATATACACATGATGATTTATCCCCTTTGACCAAAATAATTAGAACATTTGATGAGACATCACAACACATTATTGGTGAGATTTATTTACCTTTAAAAATTGGTCCAACACATGTGGTTACCAAATTTTTAGCTATACCATATACATGATTCTTTGATATGTTATTGGGATGACCTTGGATACATAAAATACACACAATACCTTCCATAGTGCTTGAATGTGTTAACATTCATACCAACAAGGTAGTCACAGTTTATGAAATTTTATATGAACATCCACTTGAACAAGAGAAGTTTATTACAAGACAGATAATTATCAAAACTACTAAGGTTAATCCTATGTGAAAGACTAAACAATAAATAATCCCATTTCCTAGGTGGCCCATACTTGAGAGGACTTCACACTAGAGATATAAAATGGATTCCATAGAGTCCTCATCTACTCCTACGCAAAATATTCATTTACATAGATAAAATAAACATATTCTAATTATTGCTACTCCAAAGAAACCAAAAAGAATTAAATGAAGGGTTCCATGAATCAATACTCCTTATATTGTTTCTTCATGACCATAGAGTCTTATTATATACATGTAGAGTACCATATATCTTAAAGATCCAAATATGACACCTATGCATGCTCCTTGGCATTCCCGCCAATTTGGTGTACCATATTTTGAGTTTACAACTACTTATGAGCATCCTTTGGATGGGATAATACGATAGCTTTTTTTCAAATATTCCAAAAATATTAAAAAATATTCAAGAACATACAAAAACATTAAAATAATTACTAAATAAAATATTCAAAATTCTCATGTTTATTTTCTCCTTAGCATCTATGTTGTTTGCTCATGTTAATAGATATCATATCATGTCACTTCTATATACACATATGTTTTATGCATCTTTAAGTGTGATACAACAATACCCAAACATATGATATATACATTTACAGATGTTGGACCTATTCTCTATCCACGTATTTTTCCTAATTGATACATGTTACATAACATTTATACATTATCATGTTTGAGATTATTAACTAATGCTTACACATGTCTATATCCATGCTAATATTTTTCACAATGTACTTGATATGCTATGTTAGATAGCATTTTTTACTAACACATATATAGAGAGACTAATATGATATGTTTATGTTGGTTGCTTATGTTTTATCTAATTTTCACTTCTTTGAGTGTATTCCATTACTTGTTATTGTCTTTCTTGTGGAACATTTGAATATGTTCCTTGATTTTTCATCCCTATGCCATTATATGTTGATTGGATATTTGAATATGTCATTATATGTTGATTGGAAATTTAAATATATCACCCATTTCAATTGTGAAAAATTTGAGCAAGTACCTTTTATGTGGTCTCCTTGAAATATTATTTTGTATTACATTGAGCACTCTTGTGTGTGCACTTTATTATTTTCCAAGCTTGTACAACTACTCTCTAGATGTTGCCATGATCCGTACCCTACATATCAGGACTTGATGTAATCACATACATTAAGCTTCAATGATGTATCCACTCAGACATTTTGTCCATATATGATACATGATTCATACATAAATTATTAATCTACCCTATCCTTTAGAGGTAAGGTGTATACTATATTATATTTCCCTCACCTCAAGAGGGGAGGCATTTTAGTGGGGGCATGTCATAGAAGCATGACCTCGACATTTTCATAATTTATAGATTTCAATGGGGGCATGTCATAAATGCATGACCTCAAAACTTACACACTTACATAATTATTCAATATATTATTGTTTCAATGGGAAAATTTCATAAATATATGACCTTGACACTTACACAATCTCTAGTTTAGTTTCATGATTCAAATATACACTTGGGTTAGAATCCTTTATATTGCACTAATTTTATATAGATTTGAAACATTTATTTTCATATTTATGAAACATATAATTTAAATGAGACATATTGTAGGTGCATATGTCATGCTATTTGCATCAAAAATTGAAAAATTTACCGATTATACTATTCATCAAGATGCACCGATTACACCAAGAGGTATTATTATTGAGCTTTTTAAATTGCAACAGTTGATTCATTTTATATTTTGAAGTGATTAAATCATTAAAATTTACCATATTTATAGGTTAGAGTGAATAAATCATCCAATTTCATCATATGTATAGGATGAAATGATTGACTCACTGACTCGCACTAGATTACAAATTCCTACTTGATTTGTGTGATTGACATATAATGGCCTTAATGGCTATGTCACAACTCATCCTCACACTAGATTTGGGGAATAATAAATTAAAATATCCCTCTTAAATTATCCAAAGTTCATATCTTAACCTCTTTCATCTCTAATGCTTCATAAGGAAGCATCTTTACCATGTCAAAGCATCAAGAGGCAACATGGTTACATAGATACATAGGTGCACTCATTCCTTGCTACATTTGTTTTTAAGTATTTTAGTTATTTCAAATGTCAAATTTATTCACTAATTTACACTATAACATGCTCTTGGTTATAGGTCATACACCAATAAAACACTTAAAGTGGGCTCAAACAAAGGTAATGTGTTTGTGTTCATTATCATCAAAATATATAAACTAGCTAAGTATTTGTGTTCATTATCATCAAAAAATATAACATAGTTATAGTTTATATTTTAACATATCTAAACATAATAAGTTTAGTATATGTTTATTTAAGTTTTTTAAATAATTAACCTACTTTGGAGATAGTCTACCAACCTTATGCCCTAGACTTTCTCTACCCCTTTAACTCTAGATTTCCCCATTACTAGATTTTAGGGATAATCATTTAGTGAACCCAATCCATGTGAATAAAAATATTTTTTGATTCCCAGGGGTTCAGTTTGATATTCAAAGTTATAATTTTTTTAATTTATAAGCTATGTAAAATAGTAATACAAAAAAATCATTTTAAAATAAAAGATAAAGAAGCATTTATAACTCATCTTAATAATAACAAGGGCTTAATAGATAATTTTTGGTATGTTACAAGAGATGAAATTAATAAGCATGATAAGGCTAAAGATTTCTCACCTAGTGATGGTGAATCATTAGAGGGTAATACAACTGATACCATACAATTAATCTATCCACATCTAGTGGAGGCATGCATTATATCTTGTAATCTTTATTTCCTAAGACTAATATTGTTACATCTACCATGAGGTTACCGAATGCTTCAACCCAATTATTGTTTTCAATGCCTATATATCCAACCTATGGGTACACCTCCTTTAGTGAAATCTCAAATATCTAACCTAAAATACTAATATGTGTAAACTCTTTTCCAAACTATAAAACTTTTGAAAACTAAGGTTACAAATATTGAATAAAATTCTATGAAATATCCTTATGCTATTGATTCATGAGAGGTGTTGCATAATCCTCTTGCACTAGAGATACTTTTTCACTTTGCCAACTAGTTTTGTTTCCCCTAAGTCCACATTTTATGATATAAAAGGTGATCCTAAATAACATCTTCAATCATTTTACATGTCATGCCTTGATTATGCCTCTAATGATAAAATTTTAACAAAATTATTTACAAGGAGCTTAAAATATTATGTTTTAAGGTGGCTCTATGATTTATCAAATCAATTAGTAAATTCATTCAAACCCCTTGTAGATCAATTTTTGGCACACTTCTATATTAACATTACTAAAAATGTTTCTTATTCCCAACTTGTAAAGATCAAACAAGGAACCCATGAAACTATTACTGAATATGTTTTGAGGTACAAGACAATGTTAGCTAAAATGACCAATCCAATGATGGACAAAGAGTTACAATACATATTCAAGAAAAGTTTTCTTGATCCATTACATGAGTCCACTATTTTCAAAAATTTCAAAATTTTTAAATACTTATGCCATATTGTTCACAATCATGAAATGAAACTTATATCATTGAATAAACTTAAGTATGTAGAAAACACATTGACTACATATATATCTAATAAAAAGTTTACTATCAAACAAAGTTATAAGGTCAAAACTATTGAGCCTAAAAAGTAAAAAACCACCATGGTTAATATAATGTCACAACAACCTCATCAACTTGTGTTATGCAATGTATGATAGAGACATTTTTTATGCTTACCTAAGTATCCTATCTCATTACTTTCATGGCTTGTAGAGTGTCATCTTATATATCTCTCTAATCCAATAGAGTTTGATATAAGTAGACATATACCCAAAGGGTATGATACAAATGTTTATTATGACTATCACCAAGGCCCCAAGAATTCTACGAACAAATGTTTTACCTTGAACCATAATATCCAATACCTCATCGATGATAAAAATATTACATTTTATGATCCTACAAAATAATCAAGTTCACAACCTGGTGATCACTAGAAACATAATATATTTAAAAATCCTTTGCAAAACCATTCTAATAAAGATTCAAAATTGAAAATGGTACATAATTCACATCCTCCTCCATATTATTATGAGAACCCATTGGATGGTATTATTGGTACCTATATGTGACATATACCTCCTATGGTTCAAAGACCTATTACTTTTGATGATAGTGAGATTAGGGATGATGAATTAGATATTCATTCATCACTTACACATTTAGGTTATACAAATCATGATTTATATCCTTCAACCAAATTAGGTAGATCATTTTATGGGACCTCATAGTAGGTTATTAGTGAGATTAACTTTTCTTTATAGGTAGGTCCTGCACATGTGGTTACTACCTTCTCAGTTACTTCCATGGATGTCTTTAATATGTTATTAATATGACCTTGGATATATACACTTAGATTAACATCTTATATAATTCATGGGTGTGTTATATACATTCATGCCAATCAGGTAATTATAGTTTCTAGAATTCCATATGAACATCTTCTTTAGCAAGAGAAATTTATATCTAGGTAGTTAATTATTAAACCTACTAAGGTTAATATTTAAAAAAGGGTAATAAATAGGTAATCCCATTTACCAGGTGGTTCAATAATTGAAATACCATTGCATCATAGATCCATAGTAGGTTCCGCAAAATCCTTATCTAGTACTCACCATATTAGATATTTAGAGCACCTAAACATATTCATATTATTATCATTCCAAATAAATCATAAAACACTCAAAGATGGGTTCCATGAACTTATATTCTTACTATTTATTCATGACCATAGAGTTACATTAACATACACAAAACATCACAAATTTTATGTGATAAAGATTGCACCTATAGATGTTCCTTGGAAGTACCCCCAATTTATTATATCAGGTTCCAAGTGGGAAGATACCTATGAGCATCCATTGGATGAGATCATAAGATAGTTATTTTTTTGCACAAATTGAAAAAATACAAAAAAATACAAAAAATAAAAAAATACTAAAGTATGTTCAACATTTAAATGTCCTATTAAATCCTTGGCATATATGTTTTTGGTTTCATGTTGGTAGATGACATATCATTTATTTCTATATACACATGTATTTCAAACATCTTTTGAGTGTGATATAGGGATACACAGATACATAATCTATGCACTTTTAAATGTTGGGTCTTCCCTCTACTCATGTCATGTGGACATTAGAATCATCCACTTCTTTCATAATGATACACCTAGGTTATATCACTGTATGATAATTTTTTATTATCATGTTTGATCTTATGTACTTGCACATGCCTTTTTCCATACTTATATATTTCGTAATGTACTTGATAAGTTATATACTTAATGATTTTTTCTAAAACACATGATCCAAGGGCTAACATGCTATGTTTATGTTAGTTTATTATGTTTTCATTCATGCACTTAAGTGTCTTTCCTTGTTATTGGTTTGCTTATTTTAGCATTTGAATATGATCCATTATTTATATACCCCATGCCTTTGTTTTCCTCTTTGACATTTGAATGCATCATTATTTATTGTATGTTGACATTTGAATATGTCATTTATTTCTTTATGGACTTTTGACTAATTCATGTCCCTTCAATTGTGTAGCATTTGAACATGCCCTTTGTTTGAGGTATCTTCAGACCATTTTATTTTGATTTGATTTTGAGTGATCTTGTGTGTGTGATTTATTTCTTTTTGGGCTTGTACTGTTACTATCTAGACATTGCCATGATCTACATCATGCATATTAGGACTTGGTGTAATCACATTCTTTATGCTTCAATGATATATATACCTAGACATGTTCCCTTTATATGATATATGGTCCATTCATAGTTTACATGTTCACCTTATCATTTTGAGGTTAGTTAACTACTAGTTACTACTTTCCCTCACCTCAATAGGGGGCATATCATTAGGGGCATGTCATAAAGGCATAACTTCCACATTGATTCATAGATTTAGAATGTAGTGGGGGATGAAAATTATAAATCCAAGAGAGGTTAGTCAATCTATTAGTAAAAAAATTAAAATAAACTTGAAGAACAAACATCTCAAACCTAATCCCTAGTTTGAGCTATATGGAAAACAAGTAAGATATGCACATTAGAATACAAAGAGAAATGTTTATACCTACTTAGAATATTTTATGGAGAACCAATCTTGAGAGGTTGAGCTTGGATTGTAGGCTATGGATTATTTAACAATGATTGATTCCATGTGAGAGAATAACCTCTCCTTATCTACACTTTATTCTTATCTTGGCTGGGATTTAGCATGAGAATTGGTTGAAGCTCCTTATATAATTTGACAGAGTAAATTTACATGAAGAAGCTTGTATATAATAGCCAAAGGCCCTTTTATTTATATTTTTTTAAGATATTTGTGAACCATGAATTTTAGATCAAGATCAATGGTGGGGGATGAGTCCTCAATCTCATGATCACCCACATAGAGTGTGTAAGATATTCCATTTAAGGCCTTTTAGAGTATGGAAGGCATGTTCGAATAAAAGTGCAGCCATTGGTCCTCTTGGAGTGTGTATGAAAGGTGTAAGAGGAAGAGTGTGTAAGTAAAGTGTAAGACATCCCATAACCTTTAATTACTTTCACACTTTTCCTTATGATGTCATCCATTTGTGAGGCAATATTCCAATTTTAATTTTGGGAAAATGGATAATTATAAATTAATGGAATATTTCATTAGAGGAATGATTAGGATAATTAATCAAGGTGATTAATTAGTAATTAGAATAATGGTAGAATTTGAAATGTTTATTTTTAAATCAAGTATTCACTTAATTGTAATGTGAAGACATTTTTAAAGGATTCATTTAATTCAGGTGCACTCAATAAGATTAATGGTGTAGTATGATCCATTTATCCAATTAAGGATGTGTCATTGTGATTTTGGGTTAGAATGATAATTATGTGGGTAAATTAGGTCAAGTGGTGATTTTGGTTAAACCTAAATGTGATTACAAAAATTCACTCTTGATTTTAGTTTATACATGAACATGATTAAAATGAAGTTTTTACATTTTACGCCTATTTGAGAAGGCATTGTGAGACACTAAGCACTGTAACATTTTTCAAAGAAAGAAGTCATTAAGAATAAATTTGATAATGTTTGAAAAATGGTGTCCTCACTTTTATATTTTATAAATTATGATTTGATAAACTCAGATTGATGTCCTAAAGGGTACTTTATCATTTGTGGATAACCCCTCAAGGGGACAACCGGGGAATAAGTTGAAATAGATGGGCCCTCAAAAAAGAGAGGAATAATCAAGAATGGGAGAAATATGTGGGATTGGAATTATAAGAAATAATGAATGATGAACCATGCCCCAAAGAGGGTGGTCTTGGTTGATCATAATAATGTGCCTTAGTAGGGTAGATTTTTGTTTTGACAAATGATGATTAGGAAATTGATTAATTGGTTGAAGGATAGGAGACAAGGATATCCTTTAATTTCAGAATTTCTTGTGAAAATTTTAGCACTTGATTTTGATGTATCCCCAAATAATATGTAGCATGATATAGAACACTATGATGACCAGGTTATAATGTGCATAAGGACTAACCCCTGATCTAATAGACAAATGAAAATAAAACATCACTAATAAAAACTATGATGATAATGTTGACATATGCTAATGAATGGAATTAAGTAAAACTATGTGACATGAATCACCATGAGGATGACCCTACTGGCATAATGGATTGAGTCAAGGTGATAGTAGAAAAAGGAAGCAAACAAGAAAGCAAAGAAACAAGTAAACAAAAATAGAAAGAAAAATAATATAAATCATCCTATTGCTCAAGAGGAAAATCAAACAAAAAAACCAAGAACAATAAAAAATATTCACAATTGACAAACAAACATACATACCATAATAAGTAATTAGTGAATCATTTATACATGTGTGAATTTAAGGCTTTACTCTTGGATATTCTACCCCTAAACTCTAGAGGACAACTGGCAAGATATGATGGAAACTTAGATGGAAGGAGGAATAGAATAAAAAGGAATGTGTGTTTGAGTTATCTCTAAATTCCCCATGCAAGTGGACGCTGCTTACATAGTCTAATGGACTTTAGGCCAAATGTAGTTCTTTCAGGGATGTGAGAAGGGATAAAAATGATGACAAGTGAGATATTTGAGCAAATAATAAGAATAGGAAATGTATACTCTCAAAATGATGAGAGCATTTGAGGTAAATCAAGAAAAATGGAATGGAAATAAGATTGGCCAAGTCGAATTGAGATGCCCCATGCTTATAAGCGTTATCTACATAGTCCATGTGAACCTGATGCAAGTGATTGCGACCTACAACCTTTTAAATCAATTTATGAATTTGATATCTACCTTCAATGGTTATCTAAACTTTTATTTTCTTCTTTATGTAGGTACTTGCTTGTATTTATACCCTCTCTCTCTCTCTCATCTTCACTAGGCACCTAGGCCTCTTGAAAAACATAGTCTTCTTATCTCTCTTAAGACATTCACTCCTTCATGTGCCTCTACATTATCTTTATTTAAGACTTGCATCATCATTTCACACACCTATTTCATCACTACACTCTCTCTTCTTTCCTTAAGCTTTTTCCTTCTCAAGTAGCTTTATAGGCCAAAGGCCTCATTCATAATTTCAAGGATCTTGCCTCCACACTAGTTCCCATATGGTCATTCCCATACATATTTTCAACTTTAAAACTCATCCAAAAAAATAACATAAACTCAAATTTAGCACTCTCAACAAATCTCCACTTACTCTCTTTAAGGTCTCCTCTCTAGTAGCCCTCTTTTTACATAAAGCTCATAGGTTTAACAAATATACTCAACTTAAAAGATAAATAAATACATATTTATATACCCTTTAACCCCATTGTGCTTCACATAAATTTTCATTGGTAAAATCTAAAAAAGGTGCCTTTTCTATTACACCCTTATTCCCAATTAGATCTCTCTTAAGACTATTCAACCACATAGACTTAGAGACCATACTAGACCATATAGTACCAACTCAATACCTTATGAATATTAAAGAGGATATAAAATTACCTTAAATTCTAAAATTTTAAGAAATTTAACTAGAGTAAATTCAAGTTATCCAGCTTTATAGTTTCAAAACCTAGTTTAAGCTTATATAGACCTGTGCAAGGCCAAGAGGGGAAACAAATGATTAATTTCGGTTTTAAATGTTTTAAAGTATTATTTACACTTATAAAAGGTATTTCCAACCATATTACAACCCCACAACTAAACTTGAGCCTCAACTAGACTCTAAACCATGAGAACATTCAACTTTTCTTAGACTACTATAGTTTGCTGTAGATCTCTAATAGGGATTTTAAGATCTTTAACAAAGAAATAACTTATACAAACTCATAGTGAATCCGAATACACAGATAGTTATTTTAACTAAAAATATTCTACACTCTTCTATTCTCTAATTCTCATTAATAAATTGGGACACATTATATATATATATATATATATATATATATAGGAATATTATTCCTATAACATCTCCCCTATTTTCTCTTACCAGAAACCTACTAATAATCAAACCACTAAATATGATATATTGTTATAAATATTAATAATATATCAATAGTATAATATTCTATTGTAATAAAAACTTATTGTATTAACCATATAGTTATAACCAACTACTTACTATTTACCTTTCGGTAAATATCAAATTGTTACTATTTACCTCTCAATAAATACCTAAATATACGTAATGTAAAAACTAATTCCTAACATTCCCCCCATTGTTTTTACATGGTGCAAAAACATTCACACTTTTATCTATAATATGCTCACCCATTGTAGCATGCCTTATTTGGCTTATGACCTTAATACAAAGAGAGCCTCACTCCGCCCATGGGTTTACAGGTTTACCACAAACCTTGACATGAACAGGTCTCATCAACTATTCACCTTGTCTAGTTTTATAGATCTCTACCATAAACCCTTTCAAGATCCATAAAATGACTTACATTAGTACTTTTTGTCCTTTCACAACATTTTCAACTTAGGGAATCATGTTTGAAATTTACACACAAATTACATTACATGAATGTGTATTACTCTTTTATTATTATTTTTGAAAATCATAGCAAAAACTATAATGAAAAAACACACCACACAATTCACCACATCATTGGCACGACCCCATCATTGGTGACTAATGAGAAGTTGTTGAAATACCTCCTTCCTTTGTGTATCCTCTAGCCTCTAGTAAAAGATGCTTCTCACTCAACACATTTGTCAAAGAATCTTATATTTAATTTTTTTGAGGGAAAGCCCTCCCCACAATTTGGACACGTGTACAAGTGAAAATGTGTTTGTAAGCCAATTTTTTTTATTTTTACAATTTTGAAGATGAATCTATTTGACTTAAAATATTTTATTTATGAAAAAATGACTTTCAATTTTTGAGTCATTTTTAATAACCTTTTGACAAAAACTAACACTTTAAAAATGACTCGATTATTACTTTGACAAATTTTTGACACTTAAAAAAAAATTGACACAACCTATAAAACACTATTAACATTAAAATTGACATAGACAAACTTAATGCTAACTCTTGAATCTCTTGGACTATCAAAAACTAATATTGACATACAACTAAAAATTTATAACTTGTTAAATTTTAATAAAACTATTTAAAACTTGACTTGACATTAAAAAGGATTTAAACTACCTTAAACCAAACTATAATGGAACTCAACTTAATATGAAAACATTGAATCATAAAATTTACTTATATTTAGTGTGACACAAATTTTATGAGACTTCTTAATAGGACAAAATAACATTAAATATACAAGTCTTAAAAAAAAAAAAACACTATTTGATATAAACCTTCAAAACTTCAACCAAACTATTATAGAAAACTAGGGGCTCCAGATTCATAGATCACTGACAATAATTTGAAGTTGAAGTCATCTCCTATAATTTGAATGAGCAAAATAGAGTTCATAGATTGGGCAAAGGAATCTTCGAATTTGATTGACTATTAAATGGTAACTAAACAAGCACACAATGTTTAGATAGAACAAAAAGAAGGTAAGGTAGAATCATAGGCATATGATATATAACACTTTGAAGAATTAAAAAAAAATCCCACCATTGATTGGTCGTATCTATAAGGATCATTAGTCATAGGTAGATGGATGTGCATTTAGCTAGATGAAGATACATGTGTAGAATAGTATGGAGGCAAAAAATTCATAGTGACTAGGATGTAGATGGTGGTGGAATTTTTTTTCACTACACACATAGATAGATAATGGTTTAGAATGCTTCCTTTGAATTTTCTTGATCATGCAAATACATCATGTAGTTCAAAAGTATAGTGTTTAAAAAAAAACATCCATCTCCCTGCAAACTAAACTATGTAGGTAAAATTCAAGATCTATACTAATAATACAAACTCCGTTCAAATTTTTATTTTCTTATAAATAGGGACACAGAACTAAGAAACTACCCCTCACATACTTTCACAGACTCATAATTTCTCTAAAAAAATTCCCGCTCTGATACCAATGCTAGGGATTCTACGAACTTTAAAAAATAATTAACTCATGCAAACTCACAGTGAAGCTGAATACACAGAGAGATATTTTAACACAAAATATTCTGAACTCTTATATTCTCTAATTCTCATTAATAATTTGGGACACATTACAAACATCTATATAGGAATATTATTCCTATAACTTCTCCCCTATATTCTCTCACCTGAAACCTACATATAAGCAAACCACTAAATATGATATATTATTATAACTATTAACAATATATCAACAATATAATATTCTATCATAATAAAAACTTACCATATTAACCATATGGCTATAACCAAATAATTAATATTTAAATTTTAGTAAATATCAAACTATTACTATTTACCTTTTGGTAAATACCCAAATCTACACAATGTAAAAGCTAATTCCTAACAATCTCCTAAACCCAAGAGCATAGAAATTAGGATTATTTGAACTCAATAAAACATAAATCACTCTTAAATGTTGGAAAATTTATATATACACTTACCTTAACCTTATCATTTGGTTTTAGGTGATGGACAAACTCCTCAAGACTCTTGCATGAAACTTTATAACATTTTGGTTTCTCAAACATGGACTATGTGCTAATCAAATGTAAGTTATATTGAAAATTGAGTCTCCTGATGGACCTATTATCATTCCAAATTATAGAAAACCATATTAAAATACCCCCATTACCTTATCAATACCTCAAACCTTTTAATAGACCTTAATGCACACTCAAATAACTTCTTTCTTGATTGTGTAAATCATGATGCTTCAATAGGATTGTGTGAACTTATATAGGAATTTGAATTCAATATAACAAGTGGATTATTTGAAAACCAAAAGGATAATTGAAAAATGAACAAATATGCAACATACTCTCATCATCTCACACTCTTAAATGAACCCCAAAACAAATCTCATCTATCTTACTTCTTTGTCTATGCAAACCAAATTCTTTCTCTGACTATATTGTATTGTATACATCACTTTATAGCCTAAAAATTAATTTAAAAGGTAGTAAAAGAGAAAATAAATATTTTAAATAACTTAATAAATCAAAATATATAATTTAAAATAAATAATATATATCTTTCATTCATTTCATCACAAAACCTTATACAAAATCTTCACTTACAACATAACATAGTTGTTCAAACTATGTTCATTATCTTTTCCTAACTTTATTGTGGTTCTTCATATTATATAATTGTATCCTTATAAAATGATAAACCCACATATATCTCAAATTATACTCAGCATTCATTTCAACCTATTTATTATACCAAACATGCACAATGACTCACCTTTCTTGCCAAACCCACGTAGGGTGATAGTTAGAACTTCCAATTTATTGGACTATATTGATTTTTTACATAAATTTTACATTGAATTAAATTAATACATATTAATAGGACATTATAATACCATTTAAAAACTTTTAATAACATTGGATTACACACAAGACTCCAAAACACCCAAGCTAGTCTAGGAAATTCAAAAATTCAAATTCTTGAATTTGGCAGCAAAACTTCTAAAGGGATAAAAACACTCAAACAAGGCCTCATAATTGCTTAAAATCACCCTTATGGTACCTATAATACCACTCACACAAAAAATAAACTATAAATGATCAATATGAGACTATTAAAGATATTTACATGCTTAGTGTCTTGTGATGCTCTACATTGTACTCCCCAAATGGGAGAATTTGAACTCCTGATAAAATTTTCTTTGTCAAATTTTTTTCTTGATTTATAATTATTTATATAATTATATTATAATTTAATTTTACTAATTATCATCTTGTATTTTTATTTTATTTTTAGTTGGTTATTTTTTCTTTGTCTTCTTTCTTTAGCTTGTTTATTTACCAACTCATCTTATACCTCTATGAAGTACTTGACCTGATATAACTCCTTGTTAACCTCATATTAAATGTTATCTATCTTTTATTTATCACAATTTTATTCAATTGGATGGTTATCATTATTTATTTCCAATTATATTTCCTATCTTTCTTTTTCATTATTCATGGTTTCTTTAAGTACTCTTGGTTGGTCTATCTTCTCATCAATGCATCCTCCTTAGTCTCCATGTTATAATGGATTCTTAGGAATATTTAACCTAGTCATACTCTCATATATATAATATTTTTATACTTTTTCATAATAATTCACCATCTCATGGTGAGTCTTCTCACAACCTTTCTTATCTTGAAAGGACCTCTCCTTGACTAATTCACTTTCATCAACACACAATACTTCTTGGTAACCTTCTCTCTTGATTTAATCATACACACATGAAACTTGATCAATATAATAAATTGAATTCTTACCTTACTCTGTATTATTTTGCTTATTATTTTTCATATGGTTCCTCCTTGCCTTCATTCTTTCTCTTGAATTAGCTACCATTTCTTTATATCATATATCTATGTTTTATTTTTTCATGTGCTACACCATCTCCTTATATAGTTTATGAGGGTTCAAACCATACACCTCTTCTTCATGGAATTATGTTACCATAACTTTTTATTTAATCTCATATTCATTATAAGAACCTCCACTTGCTGCTTATTAGGTTTGATAAGCACTTCAATATGTTATTCATATTTATATTCTTCTTCTTCCACATAAGCATGTTGTTCATGCTTTGAGTTCTTATTGATTTCATGCTTTGAGTCCTTAAAATGGAATACTTCATCCTTCAATATTGGACCTACATACACACATGAAAAAAATCCTTAGATTTAAAAACTTTAGGCTTGCTTACCTCCATCTTCTTCTCCTTCACAAGGTCCCTCTTGTTCACTCATCATAAACTTCATCTCCTCTTTAAGCTACCTACATAGAAACTTATTATTCTTTTTGTCTCTCATCACCATCTTCTTTATTCTCTCTATGAGTATCCTTATAGGCCACTTAACCCTCTTATTCTTTATAACCCAACCATACCATTTTCTCTCTTATTCTTGGATGAGCTCCACCAAGAGTTTAATCATCTCCAATATTTTATCCATCTCACTTATCTCTTATTCAACATCTAACCCCTCTCTATTTGGGTATTCTTTCCTCTTTATCTCCTTGTGGTAGTCTAACTTAACGATGCCCTTATTTTCTTTTACTTTTTCTATCTTCAGCTTCACTTGTCCAAGTCTTTTCCACCTTGAAACCATCGTGTCTAAGTTTTTTTCACCTTGTAACTATGGATCTCACTTGGAATATTTCTTATTTATATTGAGATTTTAATGTCTCTCTTCTTAGGGTTTTTCTACCAAATTTTTTTAACTTTATCTCTTACTGTACTGATGCAATTTAGATTCATGCATTATCCATTTTCAACTTTTAATAATAACAACCTATAACATTCAAAAACATAACCTAATCTAAGAGCTTACCTACTCTGATACCACTTGATGTAGGTGCCTGCTACCTACAACCTTTTAATTTATTCCTTGACTCTGATATCTACCTTCAATGTCTATCTAAACTCTGATTTTCTTCTTTTTGTAGGTACTTTCTTATCTTTATACCCTCTCTCTCTTATCTTGACTAGTTACCTAGGCCTCTTGAAAAACATATTATTCTTGTCTCTCTTAATACATTCAATCCTTCATGTACCTAGAAATTATCTCTATTTAACATTCAAAACATCATTTCATACACATATTTCATCACTATACTTTCCCTTCTTTTCTTAAGTTTGTTCCTTCTCAAGTAGCTTCATAACCCTAAAGGCCTCATTTATAATTTTAAGGTTGTTTCATCCACACTATGGCACCTATGGCCATTAACATGAATATTTTAAACTTTAAAAATCATATAAACAAATAAAAAAAACTCAAAGTTAGCACTCTCAACAAATCTCCAATTACTCTCTTTAAATTCTCCTCTCTAGTAGCCCTATTTTCACATAAAGCTCCTAGGTTTGACCAATATAATAAACTTAAAAATAAAAAAATTACATATTTAGATACCATTTATCCTTATTGTGATTTAAATAAAATTTAATGGCTCAAATATCAAGGGAATTTACTTTTCTATTGCACCCTTCTTCCCCAAATACATCTCTCCTAGGCCTATTCAACCACACAGACTTAGAGACTATGCTAGATTGCATGGTGACAAATAAAGACCTTATGAATATTAAATATGGCATAAAATTGCCTTATATTCCAAAATTTTAATAAATTTTACTAGAGGAAATTCAAGTTATCTTTCTAGTTTCAAATCTTAGTCTAAGCTTAAATAGGCCTGTACAAGGTCGAAAGGAGATATAAATGATTAATTTGAGTTTTAAAAGTTTTTAATTGATCTTTTTACTTATAAAATTTATAAAAAACCATATTAAAACTCTAAAATATAACTTGAGACTCAAATATATTCCATACCATAAGAACATTCACCTTTTCTTAGATTGTTACAGTCTGCTACAAATCTCCTAGACTCAAGAGCATACAAATTGGGATTATATTAACTTATAAAAAATTAAATAATTATTAAATTTTGGATAAATTTTAAATATACTTACCTAAACCTTATCAATTGGTTTTAGGTGATGGATAAACTCCTCAATATTCTTGCATGAAACTTTACAACATTTTGGGTTCTCAAACATAGACTTTGTGCTAAACAAATGCAAGTTATATTAAAAATTGAGTATACCAAGGGACATATTATAATTCAAAAAAGGATAAAATACAATATTAAAATACCCCAAATACCTAATAAATACCTCAAACCTTTTAATATACCTTAATGCACACTCAAATAACTTCTTTCTTGATTGTGTAAATTAAGATGCTTCAATAAGACTGTGTGAACTAATATAGGAATCTAAATTCAAAATAAAAAATGGATTATTTGATAACAAAAAGGATCATTAAAATATAAAAAAAATAATACAAAATCCTCTCATCACCTCACACTCTTAAATTAACCCTAAAATAATTCTTAGTTGTCTTACTTCTTTGTCTATGCAAACATAATTTTTTATCTAAATATACTATACTATATACTCACTTTATAGCCTAAAAATTAATTGAAAAATGTAATAAAAGATAAAATAAAATATATAAATCAATTAATAACTCCAAAACATATAATTTAAACTAAAAAATATATATCTTTGATTCATTTCATCACAAAAAATTATATAAAATCTTCACTTACAATAGAACAGAGTTGTCCAAAATCTATTCATTATATTTTCTTGACTTTATTGAGGTTATCAATCCTATATAATTAAATAATTATAACCTAATACAACCATATAAAAATAAATTATATTAAACTTTCATTTCAACCTCTTTATTTTACTAAACATGCACAATGTCTCACCTTTCTTGCCAACCCCATGTAGGGTGGTAGATATAACTTCCACTTTCTTGGCCTATATTGATTTTTTACATAAATTTTACATTGAGTTAACTTAATAAAAATTAATAGGACATTATAATACCATTAAAAAACATTTATTAACATTTTATTACACATAATACTCCAAAACACCCCACAAGATAGTCTAGGAAATTCAAATTTTCAAATTCTTAAATTTGACAAGAAAACTTCTAGATGGATAAAAAAACACAAAAAAGGCCTCCTAATGACTCAAAATAACCATCATGGTCCCTATAAGACCAATAAAACACAAAAATAAAATATAAATTACCACTATGATACTATTAAATATATTTACACTATTAGTGTCTTGTGATGCTTTACATCAGGATCTCAGGCCAATGTAGTTCTCCCAGAAATAGGAGCATAAATGAAGGAAAGACAATGGTAAATCAGAAGATATAATAGTTGGATAAGGGTTTATCACCCAAAAAATGTGGCAAACTAGGCCATCTATAATAGACCCAAAGGTCATCGGTGAATAGGATGACAAAACAAGTAAAGATTTTGTGGCTTAATATCTCTCATGGAGATGTTAAGATCCTTTTACAATTTTTTTGATTTTTAGGTTGTTTTTAGGATTTTAAATATTTTAGGGGTTTTAAGACTGTTTTTAATTTTTTTTAGTTTTTTCCATCTCAATTCAATGGACTATTATGAGATGTAAAATGTTTTAACTCATATAATTGTGAGAGTGTGGCTTAGGTTGCTCACAAAATGGAAAGAGAATGGATTAAATTGCTTGAAAAACAAAGAGATTTTGGATTATGTTGCTCAAAAAATGGAGAGAGCATGGAAAAGGGGTGACCAATTAGACCTCAAAAACTAACCACTACCTATGTAGTCCATTTAGACCTCAGGTCAATGTAGTTCAACCTTAGCAAAAAGATATTACAAATCAACATCAGGGTTGAAAATAAGAATGGCATATAAACAAAACAAATGGTACAAGATTTAACAAGATATGAAAGATGTAATTAAAATACCATCATAAGGGGGAAATAATGTGTAATCTATTATGATATATCACATGTTTTGGATGTGTTGATGGTGACCAAATCTAAATAATTTGTTTGAATTTTTTTCCAAAATTTTAGCATTTAAAATTGTCTTCTATATTGATAAACTAAAATAAAGATTAGGATTGGTATTAGGGTGGGAGAATATGATTAGTATGTATTTAATTAATTAAAATTTGGGTGAAGGGAATGTATTTTTAGGTCATGCCCTGAAGTGATGGTCTTCATAGATAATGTTTAAGAAAATCAAGTGTAGAAACACTTACGATGCATAATATTCATGGGCTTATCTAGTTCTTCACCATCTATTGTAGCTAATATGTATACCCCAAATCCATAGGTATTATAATTAGTGGGCCTAGCCAATTAGGCTCAAACTTTCCCTTCTTTTCATGGGCAACATTGGTATTCTTTTGGTTTTATTTCAAGACTAGGTCACCAAGTTCAAAGTTTCTATATTTGATACACTTGTTATAGTTGCATTGTAATGTGTTCTAATATGAATGGATATTATTTAAATTAACTACCCATTTTTATCAAATATTTCTAATTCTTGAAGTCGAGAGACTATATTCCTCCTCATCAATGATATCCTGCAATGAAATGTGCAAGGAAGGCAACTCTATCTTGATATGGAGAATAAATTCAATGCCATAAAAAAGGGAGTATGGTGTGGATCTTATTAGGGTTTAAGTACTGGCATGGTAGGCCTAGAGGGTGGGAAGTAATTAAAAATTCCAATCATGACCAAAATCATTAATATAATTTTGAAGGATTTGGATTAGTGTTTTGTTAGATGCTTCATCTTGGCTATTGTTTTGAGGAAACTAGGCAGTGGAAAAGTTTTGTTTAATATGGTATTTGGAAAAAAGGGATTTGATGTCCTTATTTTAAATGGTCCACCATTATCAAAAATGAGATAAGAGGGAATGAAAAAGTGACAAATGAGATTATTGAGGATGAATTTTGAAATCTACTTACCAGTTATGTAAGTGAGTAGAATGGATTCAACCCACTTTGTAAAATATTCAATTGTCGTGAGGATATGTTAATGGTTGTCTAAAGAAGTAGGATTAATTTTCCCTATGAGATAGATTTACCATATGGAAAATAGCCATGGCATAGTGATGAATGTAAGAGGCTAAGTTGACGCATGAATGGGATTGACATGCTTTTGATAAGCCACACATTTTTATATATAAGCAAATGCATTTGCCTCCATAGTGGGATAGTAATACCTTGTACATAGGAGTTTCTTGATAAGGACTAGCCCACCAGAGTGGGCCCCATAAAATCCTTTGTGTACTTATTTAAGCACTAATATAGACTCTACCAAAGTTAAACAATGAAGTAGAGTTTCATCATGTCTTCTATAATAGAGTGTGGTAACAAGACTGATATAATGAGAGGAATTATGAATGAAGGATTTTTGTTTATTACGTGAAAGGTTAGAAGGGATAAGATGATCATGAATGTAAGCTTATATATCAGAGTACCAAAATTAAATGGGATAAATAATATCACATACCATTTTATATTTAGAATTTTCATGAACTAGTCTTAAAAGATATTTAATAAAGAATTGGTAATCTAAAGCACAAATTGTAGTTTCTATTAGTGAACCATTTATGCCATTGTATATATAGTCCTATTATTATCCCTTGGGATCTATTTAAATTGGATGTGTTCAACTCTATTTAAGATGGTCCACTATATTCTTGTAAGGAATAATATTTTCATCTTGGTTTGATATTTCTCTATCACCTAGTTAATAATCAAATGATAATCTCCATGAACATGTAATTTCTTGATGTTCCATTGTACTAATAGATGAAGCCTTGCATTGAGTTCTTCATACTTTGTTATATTATTAGCATAAGAAAAACTAATGTAGAATTCTTTGGGAATAATATCCCCTTGTAATTTTATGAATAGAATACTAGATCTTGATCCATGAGAAGTATAATAACCATCAAAGTAAAGGGTCTAGTGATGAGGCTTAGAATAATTGTTATCTAGAGTCATGATTAACTCATAAGAGAAATTGAAAATGAGTGGCTTGGTATTTGATAAGGGTGCTTTAGCAAGGTGATATTCAAGTTCCTACCATTTTATGTACATATTCAATCTCAAATTCAATCAACAACATGATCCATTTGTCCATATGACCAGTCAAAGCTTCCTTGGAAAGTATGTATTTGAGTGGGTCCACTTTGGTAGTGACAATGGTCTTGTTGAGCATATAATGTCACAATTTTTTAGTTGCAAACACCATTGCTAAGCATGTTTTTTTAACTAAGGTGTAATTATGTTTATTGGCCACCAATGTGTGGCTTAAGTAGTATACAACTCTTTCTTTCCCCTGATCAGTATGTTGTACCAAGAGTGCCCCCAAGGCACATTTAATTGATGAGATGTAGAGAAGTAATGGTTTTATAGGTGTTGGTGGAGCAAGAACAGGTGGATTTCCTAGATATTATTTTAATTTTTTCAAAGGAATTTTAAAAATTGGTATTCCATGAGAAAATGGTACCTTTATTAAGAACATGAGTGAAGGGATGGAATTTGTCTACTAATTAATAAATAAATTGCTTGATAGATTAGATCTTGCCTTGTAGGTGACAAAGTTGATTTAGGTTAGAAGGTGGAAGAAATTTTGTAATGGACTTAACCTTGGATGGTTCAACTTCAATGCCCCTATGGGATTCAATGAAACCTAGTAATTTTCTAGAAGTATATGCCAAGGATGCACTTTTTAAGGTTAAGCCTTACCTTGTATTTATGAAGCCTTTTAAAGATTCTTCATAATACATATAAATGTTCTACTCTAGTCTTAGATTTTCCAAAAATATCATCCATATAATCTTCAATAATATTATGAATCATGTTATGGAAAATGATAGTAATTGTACATTGGTATGTGGCACCATAATTCTTGAGGCCAAATGGCATCACTTGATAATAGAACATTCCCTATGGAGTGGTGAACATTGTCTTATGTTGGTATTTAGGTACAATTTTGATCTGATTATATCTAGAGAAGCCATCCATAAGAGATAGCATCTCGTACCCTATTGTGGAATCTAAAATTATATCAATGTTGGGAAAATTAAAGTCATAATTTTGGAATGGTTTATTGATATCTCTAAAATTGATACATAATCAGATTCCTTGTGGATTTTTGTTGATTGGGACTATGTTAGATATCCACTCTAAATAATCTATAGGATGGATACACCCTACCTCAAATAATTTTTATAATTATTTTTTGACAAGTAAAACTATGCGAGGGTGCATTTTTATCAACTTTTAATTGATTTGATTGGCATTAGGGTGCACAATAAGGTGATGTACAACTCAATTAGGTTCCAAACTAGGCATTTTTAAATAAGAATAAGCAAAATATCAATAAAATTCTAAAGGAGGGTAGTAATAATCTCACATTCCTCTTTAATGAGGGACACTTCAATTTTGATCCATTTAGGATTGAACGGTATCCCAATATTGAATTTGATGGTATCCTCCACAAGTAGTGTGGAACCATCTTCTAGAATATTTGTTGGATGAAGAATAAATCTTGATAAAATCATGAAGTATATAATATGAACACATGTGTTATCTATTTGATTTTGTATTTTGTATAAATTTTGTATGTATTCGGCCTTGTAAGCCTAATTAGGTATTTAGAGAATGTGAAGAGTCTTTCCTTTTCTATCTTGAAAGGATGGAATATGAAGAGACACCATGATTATAAAAGGCTATAAATAACACTTTGATGTAATATAATCTAGTTTGATGTGTTGATAGAGATTAATAGAATTGTCCTGTTATGGTTTTCCTTATCTTCTTTTATGTATGATGTATGTATAGTGAGTTATCTATTTTGATTTATTTTATAATTTGATGCAATATTAGTTATGGTTCCATTTATATTTATATCTAATTCATCTTTATCTTTAGATTATTTTAGGACATCATAGATGATTTAGACTATTACCATCTCTTTGGTACCTTTTTGTACTCTCCACTATGTAAGTTATTCTTATAATTAACATTTTTGGTATAATTCTAGGAACATCTGCTAACAATGGTGTGGTGAGCATGGAGTCTAATTGTATGAGCTATGCTGAGATGGTTGTTAGGGTTGAGAGACGTAGAAAGATGTATAGATGAGAGAATCAATAATTTTGTAGAGGAAGAAGCATGAAGAGTTATAAAAACTACAAAGGAGATTATACAAGAACACCTCTATGGTAAAATCTATGAAATTTTTTGGTGAAAATTTCTTGGATTATTAGCTACATGGCTATATATATTAGAATACTATGATTTAGTTTGAGGAGAATAAAATTTATAGTTTGGACTAAGGAAAAACTAGAAAGACTGCACAACCTATATACCAATTGGTCTCAAGTAGTAGATTAGTGGATGAAGATGACTATCAATGGTTACACCATAGAGTTCATAGTAAAAGGATACATAGCTTTTGGAATTATGAAAAACCAATTTATCCAAGGAATTAGAGGGAAATTTTTACAATGACTACCTTTTATAATCAAGATATTGGTTGTGAAAAAGGCCATGGTGCCTACTCTAGGCAACATACAACAGTCACTTTGGGCACCATGGGGTGCATGTGAGAGAAAGTGGATGATGAAGAGCTAAGTAAGAGGAACCTGAACATGATCTTAGAAGATGGAAATGAGAAAAGACTCAGAGTGAAAAGAAAATTCTAGGACTTGAAAGAAAACTATAACAACAAAGAAGGTGGAATAAGACAAACAACCCTAAAGTAACTATGAGGAGGACTAAGAGTAAAGAAGAAGTTGTTAGAGATGGAAACATAAAAGGAAAATATGATAAAGAAAAAAGGTTGATAAGATAAGTTAAGGAAACTACTGAAAGAGAAGGGTTTGAAGAAGATGAGAAAGTTCCTGATGAGAAAGAGGATGTTGGAATTATTGATGTTAAGGTAGATCAGTTAGGAAGTAGAGGTAGATCATAGTTACATGAGGGGTCTTTTACTAAAACCAAAAAGGAAAGTTCTTAGGAAAATGCTAAATTTAAGGTAGTAAAATTATAGGTTCAATTTCAAAGCAAAAAGAATTTAAAATAAACATCATTCATTTCAAGGGTATGCATCCCCCAAGCCCACTTTATTTATAGAAGGTACAAAAATTACATCAAGTGAAGTTGATTTAGGTTGGTTTGATTCCTTTATTAATAAGTTTAGATGGATCAATATAGAAACCAAGCATGCATTATAAATAAAGAAGTTATAGGAAGTAGGATGTATGATTACTCCTAAAAAGAGTAGTGTGAAGCAACCTATAGTCACAATAACCACTATGTAATCACTTATAAGTGCAATGATCAATGCGCATACACTATCAGTCACTATTACTAGTATTCAAACATCTAAAAATAACAACCTACCAACTATGGCACTTTATGTAGGTATGTTTATACTTTAAATGTCATATGATGGATCTTTAGATCTAGAACAATACTTGGTAACCTGTGAGATGAAATGGGTCGTAAAAGGGGTAACATTGTATGATGTGAAGAAATGTGAACTAGTAAGGGATTTGGGAGGACATTATTTGGAGTTTATTTTCAAAATAAATATCAATTCCCTAGAATTCACACAAGTTAAAGATTTTTTGGTATCAAAATTTAAAGTAGAAAAATGTTGTAGTCAAGTGATTCAGGATCTAAAGGAATTTTGGCAAAAATCATGAGAAATGGTTAGAGAATATGACCATAGGTTCTCCAATGTGATGAATAAAATCATTTTTTTTTTATATAAGATAAAGATAAGGATGTTTGGTTTATAGATGGATCACAAATAAGAATAAGGTTCACTATTACATAAACCTAGTTCTCCACCAAGGTTGATGCTTAGTCTATTACCATCATAGTTGAATAGATAGAATATTATGTAGATCTTCCATTAGTGGGATCAAAATTAGAAGCTAAGTTAGATGATTTTATGAGGAGGATGAATGAGATGAATGAAAATGATAAGCCTAAATTAGGATTATGGTGCATAGAGTTTAGCTGTGAGGGTAATCATAAACATGACTACCCGATAATTAAAATAAAATTTTGTGAAATCTGTAGGGTATTTGGACATCCTACATCCAAGTGCCATCTCCTCTAGAAATATATCCAAAAGTCACATAGCATGTATTTTAATTTTTAAAAATCTATAAATCATGATGAGATAAGATGTCGAGTCTTGTAGGAGATATAACAAAGAACATCTTCGTAGTTACAAACCAAAAAATACCCACTATGAAGAAATCAATTCTAGGACTAGATGTGGAGATGAAAAATGTGACTCAAATTAGTTTAATATGGGTGCCTTCATTACCACAATATTATATGCCTTCATCACCAAAATACCAGCCATAGGGCCTATTAGGATGGAATAATATGCCATCTTCCTCATATAAATATTATGGTCAGTATACACAACTATGGAATAACACAGATCTTCAACAATAATAGCAAAATTGAACTCCAAGTTCCCGTCAACATAACTATGGGTGATATGATGCATAGATGAATCAATAGAGAGGATATAATGGACCACAATCCCAAGGGTGGGGTAATAAATAGAATAGAAGAGGCTATATAGGAAAATATAGGGGAGGATATCATAGTAGATATCAAGGAGGTTACAATAACAATAATAAAAAAATTGACCTCTCATGCAATGTTATCTATGTAGAGTATATAATCATTATGTGAGGAACTATCCCACAAATCCTCAAAGACAAGTTTATTATGTATACTTTAGGGTATAAGGTCAACATCAAATGGAAGGTTGCCTATTTTAGAGAAACAAATAAAGGAGAAGATAGTACATAATGTAAACATGATTAATACACATCCAAAGGAAAATGAATTTCAAGGAAACAGAGAGATGAATAAGGCTTACCTCCCTAAAAAATTCCTCAAGATCAAGGTATAGAAAATTTTAGTGGCATAAATAAGTTGATCCTATAATAGAAAAGAGTTTAATGTATCAAGCTACGTAGGTATTGCAGTTTTTGATGATGATAATACTACTATTGATGCTCAAATGTAATGGAAAATTATTTGGATACTATGAAAATAAGGAGTTGTAAATGCTTTGATGGATCTAATGAAACTATTTAGTACATTATGTAATGAGGATATATCCCATAATATCACTAACCTCCTACATAATCTCTTGGAGTGTGCATAGTGAGGGAAAATAAAGGTTGATAAAGTAGTTTGGTATGTCAAGACCAAGAAGACTTGAGATGTGGATTAATGATTGGATATTGAGTTAGTTGGATATGAAATCCCAAATGTAGTATTTAAATTGGAATTAAAATTAATATGATTCCTCTCTCAACATGGGAATCCATTGGTTGGCCAAATTTAAGCTATAATTTAGTAATATTAAGATTAGTAGATTATGGCAGAGTCAACCCCATTGGTTGGCTAGAAGATGTTGAAATTAAAGTGGTTGAACTTAGCTTACAAGGGGATTTTGAGATCATTGACATGAAGACAACATAAACCCATTACCCTACCTTAATCAGTAAAAAATGAGCCTACGATGGACAAATGACTATTAACACTATGCACAATCAATTAGAAGTGCATTAAAAAGATAAAATAGTATTCAAACCTTTACATAAATTTGAAAAAAACATCATATATCATTCCTAAAGATCCAAAGTTTCATTATGATTATGGGGATGATAGTTTTTTTAAAGTGGGGACAAATGATAGATAAAATACATTGTGGATTATAGAATGTCAAAAGTGGAAATACATTATAGAAATACACTCACCTTCCCAGTTCTCAATAAAAAGGTGTGCATGGCTCTTTCATTTGCATTCAAACATATCTGCAAGATGAAAGACAATACTATTACAAATAGAAAGAAACACATCTTAAATATTTTTAACAAAATATAGTCTCATAAAAAATAAACTAGAAGTAAAATTGGTAAGCAAACATAGTTCTCTAATCCTTATCTAGATCAGCTTATGATTCTAGAGCTTTGACTTTTCTTTATTTAAAACACTTACAAGACATTGATCATTTAAGATATTATACATTTTTTGTAAATATATCAATCAAAAACAAACTTTCAGTAGCATAAGCTAGAAAAACCACTAGTGAACTTATCAATGTTATTATCCTTTAAACTAAATGAATTAATAGAATAACAATACCTCTAGATGTTTTCCACTAGAATACAGTCCAATCATATCTTTAGCACTAGCAATAATGGCACTTGGTTGTAACATAATAATGAATACATAAGACCATGATTACCATTTCCAAACAAAGGTGGAACACTATACTTTGGCCTCATTGTGTAAATGTCTGCAATCAAATATCTCATTTCAACATGGGGACATGATGCAACATCTCCATCTATAGTGAGAGTAAATTTCATCAACAAGGTAGATATACAAACATTCAGTATAGTAATTACTACTAAAGAAAGATGATATGAACAAACTAGATTGTCTTATCATTTAGTATATCTTTCCAGTGCTCCAGATAATGAGATTCAATCATTTACCAAAATTTACCAAGTGAATACATCTTCCCTATAAAAAATCTTAAATTTTGATCGCTGTGTTCAAGGCCAAAATACCTCTTAGGGATTTGGTTCTTTGTAAATTTCATCATAGATGACGTAATATTCTTGACTATAACATAATCGCCACATAATATTCTTGATTATAACATAATCACCCTCTTTTTTCAAGGTGTTATCACATATGGAGTAAAAAAGTGTGTACAAAACAAAAGTCCTAAATGCCCCACATGTTGTAAAAAATGCTATGAATGTGAAATATTTTATGAAGTGTACAATCCAATGAATAAACATATCATTAATAATGCACTCAATGGTAATTATGTTGTTCTATGAATAATGAATGTTTGAATTAGGTAAATCATGTTAATTTTATCCACTTAATCAATCTATACACCTTATTCTCTACCTCACCCATTTCACATTTTGTCATAGTACCCTGCCATGTACATGCACCTTGTGCCATGTCCTCAACTATCAATATTTATTCTATTTACTATTTATGATATTTACTATGGGCACTATTGATTATATCAAAAATTTTCATCATAATAAGATGTCTACAATTTCCACCCATCAAAACAAAGATAAATGGCCCTTTTCATATTTTTTATTAATAAATATATAAGTTAACTATTGAAAAAATGCAAATATTTCAATGCACAAATAATAATACATTTTAATTGGTAGAAAAGGTAAAGTTTACTTGAAATTTAAAGGAAATTCATACCTTTAATTATCCCTTCAAGACTAATAAGTATTTATTTTTCTAAGACTTTCATTTGAAGGAAAGTCCATCTCTTAACTAAGACTCTCTAGTATGGAATTTAGTCAAGCTATGTTTATTTAATTCTATTCAAAATCACATAAGGGAAGCACCTTTATCAAATATATTTATTCACCCATGGGAAGTTTAATTAATATATGGATAAAAGGGATTATCTAGGGGCTTCATTTAGTTCAACCACAAGTAAAATAAATCTTATGGAAAGGGCAAACTACAACATTTGATGACATCATTTAAATTGTATAGATTTATTACCCTAGGTTGAATTTATTTCTTAGTTTATTTAATATTCGAACAAGGTATTATTATAGTAATTATATAACCTGGTTATGAATATAGAAAGTATTTTATGAGCAAAAAATTATGAAACCTATATTTATTTTAATATAATTTGTGACTAGAACTGCCATTATAAATTATTGGGTTCTGCCATTATAAAGTATTTCCTACTGAGATTGTAGAAGATTGGACTCATATATAATTTAAGAAAATAATTCTCTTTTTATATAATGATGAGATACTATGAATTATTCACAATTAACAACACATTCACTTAAAATAATTAGAAGTAATATACTTTCTGATACATATCATTTTCAAGTATTAGTCTAGATGTGGGTATACAACACAGATTTCATAAATAATCATAATAATATGAATGTGGTATTATGTACTTCTGAATTAATTCTATGATTACATAATATTACATATTCAAAATTTGAACTCTTCATTCAACATCCTAGACTTATATGTACTTCAATAATATTGTCTACAATACTGTGAATTGTAGTATATGTATATTTTTAAGGAAATGAAATGTAAAGATATTTTATAGAATTTTAAATAATTTATCATTAATTTATTCATTATTATGCACTCAAAAATTTCCATGATATCTTTAAGGAACAACATAACTTATCAAGGATTTAGGATTTTATATAGTGAAAGTGTAATATCAAAATATAATGGGAGACCTACTTTGAATCACAACTCTTTGATTATAATCTTTGTTGAACTATTATTTAAAATTAGTTATCAAAGAGGAGTTAGAATGTATGCAAAATATTTTATGAATTTTGTTTTTTAGTTAGTTTGTTTAGTAGGATTTCTAATATCAATTGTGGGATGATTTGGTGCCATGATTTAGATGACCACTCATACGATGTTTTCATGAAATCCATAAAATGAAATTGAGGAATTTATTTTTTTGCTCCATTATTTAAATTGAATATACATTACAAAAAAGTGGCTTGAACTAGCTGTGTAACCATACATTGTGATATTTTAGAACTTCACTAAAATCTTAAAACATAAACATTTTCCTTTATTGATTGATGTGATCTCCCAAAACTTTCCTTTAACTTATTATATTTCATTGATCTTTCCTTTCTCAAAAACTTATATTTAACATTATCTCCCTCCTTTTGTGTGTCCTCTTGAAAGGGCTACCATATATATACAATTTTCCTTATTAAATTTTTTTGATCATTTACTATTAGAACTACCTCAACCAACCACATTAATTCTGATATGATATTTCATGCTATATTTTGAATTCAAAATTGCTTATGGCTACAATTTACTTTATTTACATTTATTTATCAGCATCTATAAGGTCATATGTCAATCTATTTATAGTATTCATCCCTCTTCTAAATATTTTTTGTACTTTCATTTCCTTGTGTCTACTTTGTATCTTATATGCATTTAGTTTTGTTTGTTTGAGCAACTATATTCTTATCACATCTGACTTACATGTTGTGGACTCTTTTTAGAGTGCCCATGGTAGCTGATTTAGAGTTTATTTGGTGTATGGGTATGGTCCATTATGACCTTCACTCTACTATCTATTTATTTAATAATCACTATGGATTCCACCATGTGGCTTATGGTTCACCTTGAGATTCTTCTATGCTTTTTTATTACATTTTACTTTGTAACCATGAAGCCTTTCTTCCTTCTCCTCTTATTTTATAATTTGAGACCCTATTTGTATGGCTTCCTTCCAATTTGTTTGTTTATAATTATTTGATCATAAATATTTTAGCTTTATTTAATTTATTTCCCAATTCCATCATCCCATGGATTATCATCCATATTGACATAGTGCCCACTTGTGTTCTTGTCACCACGACAAAAAATGTTAAGTATTCTTATGGCTAACATGAATCATAATTTCATGCACATAAGGTGACTCTTATCACCAATTCATTGCCATGATCTAAGATTATTGTGGATGTATTTTATTGAATCTCTTACTTATGCCACATCAACTCATACAACAAACTAATGAACATATTACAAATCAAACCAACTCATCTCATCATTGGTATATAAAATATGGACCCTCTCGGCAACACTTGTATCCTACACATGTGCCAAAGTCATCATAGTACCTTTATGGTATTAAAATATAGAAACACAATCACATTAATCAAATATTTATAATAATAATATATATCTATTTATTTATGATCCAATATAATAAAATTTAAAGATGATATCAATTACACATAGATGACATATCAATGGGCCTAACCCCGATTAATATTTAACCATGTGCTTAAGTGAAGGCGAGACTAGGTGGGGCATTACATACTTACCCCTTCAAGAAATTTTGTCCCTAAATTTGAGCATTACATACATACCCCTTTAGGAAAGCTTTTCCCTAATTTTTTTTGTCATAATAAATATGCTCATGGCTACATCTATCCAATATTAGTGATAAAAAAATATGATAGCATCAATATAACATCTCATTTATATTCTTAATTTTATATATATATATATATATATATATATATATATATATATATATATATATGTAAGTTTCACTTATGTTAGCATAATCACTAATTTTACATAATTTTATCCAAGATCTCACCAATGGCATAAAAACCATAGGATACCCATTTTCACCTTACATCCATAAGATAGTAATAGATATAACTGGGTACATATGTTTTATAGTAGCACAATGTAGGCAAAATCATAAAAAATCCAAATGTAATAATCAAATCTATGTAATATCGACAAACCTAGATAGAGTATATAACATGGTTATCAAATAAAATATGAAATCATACACTTATTCATATGGGGTAACACATAATGGCTCATCATTTGTAACTAACCAACATTAGCTATTAGTAACATCCAACTCCAAGACATAACCACCTCTCTCAAGAAAATTGGGTATATTAGTTTAATAATTACACTAGGCTTAAGACTTATCCCTCTTTCTCAACATCCTTTTAGAGATCTCTTACATCTGGTGCACTCATGGAAGCTCACCCATCACCTTCACACACAAAGGTGTACACAAAGAGACTTATGCTCAAAATCATCCATGCAGGTAATCTTGATTTTGGGATTAATATTCACTTTTCCTTCACACATAAAAGTAGTCCACAAGGAGGAAAACAATACATATCAATAAGAGGAATTACATCAATATAAGTTCACATAATATCAAGTTTTTTTTCCTTCACAAATGAAATTAGTACACAAGGAGGAACATAAATTAAGTAAGCATCCATCACACATGTGTGAAATTAGATAATTAAATCATCACAAGGAAATTATAAATCATTATAGTAAGTAAACATCATAGATAAAACATCCATGTGGTGTATTTGAAATCAATCATTATAGTTTTTCTTTTTGGTATTTTGAATGATCGAAACAAGAAATATTTTCCTAAATCTGTTCATTTACACATAATTTTGGCACACATGATTTCATAATAGTTTAACATCTCAATCATTGAGATCAATAATCCATGGACATCAAATACAAACCCATAGAATCATCATGAAAAATCAATTTATGGTTCAATGGCTCATTAGAAATCAAATACGTAATTAGAAAATAATATTACACACTCAAGAGAAGTATACACATGTAAAATCAAGAGAATATTTCAACCAAAATGGAATATTAGAATATTATACATAGCAACATACACACAAAAATATACACAATCAACATATAAATAAAATAATACTCATAAAAGTAGCATACAATAGCACACAATCAACATATACACAACAACATGCACAACAAACATTCATCATGGTGGAAACCATGCTCATAATGAATACACATTTATAGCAACAGAAGTGAATTTTAAATAATCAGCCCCATCATCATGGGCGATGAGATTACACTATAGTTTTTTACCAAGAAATATATTAATATTCTTAATAAAATATTTTTATCCAAGTATGGAGTTACTCATTCCAAATTATCTCTAGTTTAGGCTATGTTTAAAAAAAATAATGATACTATTTTTCATTATTTTAAATAAATTATCTAATAAATCGAGTTAAAATAAAATTCCACTTTAACTTTTTTATTATATCAAAATGTAAATGCTCCATCATTTATCTCAAAACCAATGGTAATATAAATTATTCTCAGATACTTTACTAGTTTAAAGGAAATAAAATGCATACCATGGAATACAACACACCTTGATTTTCATAATCCCCATTTGAATTTATTGTATGTGTATGACCTACAACCAATAACATGTTGCAAGTGTAATTAGTGCATATAATTTGAAAATTAATAATTTAAATTTATTGAAAGAAAATAGAACAAGGAAGGAGTACACCTATTTTTTTATTCAACCATGTTCCCCCTTGATAGTTTACTTTGGTAATGATGTTTCCTTGTTAAAGAATTGAAGAAAGGTTCACAACTAAACCTTGGATATGTGAATATTAGAATTATAGGGTGATCATGTACCTAATTCAATATAAGGGTGATTTATACCAAGTCAATTGAGAGCTCAAAATCTCAATCACATGACTATAGTGTATCATAATCTAGCCAATCTCGCTTGAGTCAAATGGTGTAATCATATCAACATATAATAATAGAAGTAGTTCCAAGTCCATCAAGAGTGCATAATTTTTATTTTAGTAATCAAATAATCCACCTAATGTAGTAGATAAAGCTAAAATGGTGCATTTTAGTAGGGTTGGTGAATGAGTATTGGTAAAATGTGAATAATGTATTTGTTATATTGTGAATTTTCATGGAATATATGATATGTATCTAGGGATATGATATATTAATGTATATGGGTTGATGAAGATGCCAACATGTGATACACATCCACTTTAGTTAGTTATATAGGTCCAATATATTAGGATAATGGAGTAACTTGTGGAATTAGTGTATTGGGTAATGGTCCACCTACATTGGGATTAGGAGGTTACCCATCCATTGTTAGTTAGATATAGTTATATATAAAGGAGATGATTATCATTATAAATGAATCAAGTAAGCATTGAGTTTTTTATTGTAAGAGGATACTAGAGGTTTTCCCCTCGAAGAGACATTATGGAGTTATTCCTTCCTAAAGGAGTATTATATGGTGTTGCCCTACCTTAAAGGTATTTTATTTATGCATATATTGATTATTTGGACATATTGGTCCACCCATTTCTATCATGTTGAGTTTATATACATTATATTATGAATTATATTTAGATATTATAAGTGTGCATCATACCAAGTGGTATCAGAGCTTCGATTTGGGTAATTTGTGTGGAGGGAAACCTTAGTTTTTTAGAATCATCAATATATTTTAACCTATTGTGATCTTTTCACAATTGTTTTACAAGATATTAATAATATTTCAAGGAAGTATCAATAAAAAAATTGAGCCTTTTTGATCAATTTTGATGGAGTTATTCATATTTTAGGGTTTGTACTCATTTCATCATATATTTAGAAATATAAGGAATTGTTTAGTGAATTTTTTATTGATTCTGTATCATAGTACAAGAAATCTAAGGACATAATTTCAGATTTTTTTGATATGTTTGGAGTGATTTATTACAATTTTAGTGATTTTAATATATTCTCTATATATAACTAAATTTGTGGAATTTTTTCACAAAATTTTTACTGGAGTTCCAATATCATAAGAAACAACTATAGTAAAACTTTGGGACTATTTTTATTAGTTTTGAATGAGTTGTTGACATTTTAGGGTTTTGTGAATCTTAGTTTTTTTTGTGGATCATGAAGTGGCAATTATTTTTAGGGAAGGATGATATTGATGCTAGAGAATGGTGGGTCCTTTTTAAGGATAATAATACTCAATTTTTTTTTTGGTAAACACAATTGTCTCTTTCTTTGTATAGGCCTGTACAACATTGGTTTAATCAGTTGAGCTTTGCACAAAAGTATTCTTCATGGGAAAAAATGGAATAGGTCTTCCTAGATCAATGGGATATAAAAGAAAAAGAGTATGAAGAAGAGGAAGAAAATAATGATGGTAATGAAGAGAATGAATATGATAAAGAAGAAAAAATAGTGGAAGAAAATAATGACAATGAGGAATAACATGCAAGTAAAGAAGAAGAAAAAGAAGAAGAATTGGATGATAAGGGTTCAAATAATTTGACTCTAAAAAAATTTGAGTCAATTTTTCAATTACATAGATGCATTCAAAAGAAGAAAGTTGTTGTGTCCATAAATCCGACTAGGAAATATAACTTCATCAACATGAATGTGGCCAAGCATCTACATGTTCAAGAAAAGAATATCAAGGAGGTTCAAGTAGATGGTAAGAATATTCAAGTAATTGAAGATTTGAAGCTCATTATGGAAAAATATGTTTTACATTCAGATTTTTATGCTTTGGATATAGATGATGTGGATATGGTTCTTGGATCTCCATGGTTAGAGACTTTGGGAACAATCAATATTAATGTTCAAAATAAGTTCATGAAGTTTTGGTATAGGAAAAAGAAGGTCACTTTACATATATCATAGCGGGAAAGGCACCAATAAAAGTCAAGGTAGATCATGAGGATGGCATTGAAATAGGTGATGAAGAGAATATGAAAGATTCATATGAAGACATAGATGAAGAAATAATAAAATCAAATCAAAACACTTCATATACTCAAGAGACAAAGGAACCACCAAAGCAAAAGGTGGAAGATGTTAAAGAAAAGGTTGATAAGGTCAAAGTATTAGAAAAAGTTGAGGTATATAGACACCCAAATCATCATCAGAGGAAAGAGTCATGGAGCCATGTGAAGGAGTGTCATAATAAAAATCACTTTGGATATATAAGAAATCAAAATTCTAATAACTATCGATATGTATGGAAGCCAAATAATACCTACTATGGTCATGGATGGAATCAGAGTAACACAACATAATATAGTACATGGAATCAAAAGAGGAATAATTATGCATGGACATCAAAGTAGTATAATTATTATCATGAATGGAATCAAAGGAGCACAATGGAATTTGGAAACAAGATTGGAGAGATATCACTAGCTAGAATCACATATGGATGGCTAGATGATCAAGATTGGAGACAAGTGTGCAATGATTTGAAGCACACTCATTATTTGGTTTCTTCCTATGTTTTGGGGATGAAACATGTCAAGGAGGGTAGTAATTATATGTATATAGGGATATGATATATTAATGTATATGGGTTGATGGAGATGCCAACATGTGGTACACATCCCCTTTAGTTAGTTATATAGGTCCAATATATTAGGATACTAGAATAACTTGTGGAATTAGTGTATTGGGTAATGGTCAGATTACATTGGGATTATGAGGTTACCCATCTATTGTTAGTTATTTAGAGTTATATATGAAGGAGATGATTATCATTGTAAAGGAATAAAGTAAGCATTGAGTCTTCTATTGTAAGAGGATTTTTGAGGTTGTCCCCTCGAAGAGACATTGTGGAGTTATTCCTTTCTAAAGGAGTATTGTATGGTGTTTACCTACCTTAAGGGTATTCTATTTTTGCATATATTGATTATTTGGACATCTTGGTCCACCCATATCTATTGTGTTGAGTTGATCTATATTATATTTTGTATTATGTTTAGATATTATAAGTGTGGATCATAGCAATATGCACCTTAAATGTGTCTCAAGATGAAGCTATAAAAATTTAACTTATGATATATAAAATATGTATAATATGTATCAATAATCTGAAAAAAATTATCCCAAATTTGTGCCAAATGTGTAGAAATTTATCCCGTGTGTATATCTAAATCATGTAAATTGAATCAAATTCTACCAATTTTTTCAATTGTATATATGTGGAGTCATTTATATATGACATGATCTCACTAATATGTAACTCCCCCACCTTTTGAGGTGAGGGGAATGAATTTTTTTGTTATTCATCTTATCAAAAAAGTATAAGACAAATATGTTATATCTCTGTGAACCATGTAGTAAAGAAGCATATATTAGCATCATGTAGTAGTAGATATATCAATGAAGCTCATAATATGTACACATAAAAATCCCTAATATGTATGATGTGGATCATGGTAGCATATAGAATATAAAAATATGAAAATAAAATCAAGAACACACACATGAGTACTCAATATTCAATCAAAGAGGGATCTAAAAAGACAAAAAATAAGTGGCATGTTAAAATGCCACATACTCAATGAAAGAACATATACACATGTTCAAACACTAAAGAAAAAAACACTCAAATCATTGTGGCAAATAAAAAATGAACATGTTCAGATGTTCCAAAAGAAATACAAAGAAGAAAACAAGAAGTAGATGAAATATAGAAGAAACTAGCATAGGCATATCATACTAATCCCTACATACCTATGTTAAAAAAAATTTCAAGTAGAATAACATATCAAAGTACATTATGTAAGATAATAACATGAGTATAGGCATGTGTAAATTTAATTATATAAGATCAAATGGAAATAATCATAAAATAATAGAACTTGTGTCAATTGTCATCATAGAGAAGCAATATTCCCCAACATAGTGTGTCATGAGAGAATATGAAAGGTAAAAATATGCACGCATATGTACAATGGATCTAATGTATGATAGTATTATAATTAATTACCATTAAAACACACGTGTGTAAATAAATGATATGATATCTACTAACATAAAGTAAAAAACATAATTTGAAAGTTAGTAAACATGTGAAATGTTTAATGTTATCATTTTTTTGATTTATTTGAATGTTTTTATATTTTCTTGAATATTTGATTGTTTTTTGAATTATTAGGAATTTTTGAAAAGAGATTGTTATTTGATGATCCCATTTAATGGATTCCCATATGGTGCTCTATACTCTATATATGGAATACTAAATTGGACATGTTACCAATAATCACGTGTATATGCCAAATATGAAACCAAATAATCTATAATATTTTGTGTATGCCTCATATGAATCTATGGTCCTGAGGTAGTAGTATAAGGTGTAGCAATTCATGAAACCTATTTTTTTAAGATTTGGATTTCCTTGGTGTAATATTGGCTCTTTTGGTACCTATTTTGAAACATGGTGCTTTATTGTCAATAACTAGCTAATCCATGGAGGTGTAAATGAGGATCTCAAAGAACCCACTATATATATTTGATGCACTGGCCTCCCAAAATATTGGTTACCTAGTAAATGTGATTTCCTATTACTTATCCTTTTGCATAAGATTAACCTTAGTGGGTTATATAAATAAATTTTATGGAACAAATTTTGCCTATTTCAAAGGATATTCATATTGAATCCTTGAAATTATAATTACCATGTTGGCATGAATATATTTAAGACACCCATGCATCCAAGGTCATCTTAATAACATATGAAAGACTCTTGTATGTGGTTGAATTAAAAATGTCATGGTCACATGTGTTGGACCAACCTGTAAAGGTAAATTAATCTCACTAAAAACTTGTTGTGTCTTTCTATCAAATGATTTTACTATTTTAGTCAAAGGAAATAAATCATCTTGTGTGTTCCCCAAATATGTGAGTAATCTCATGGTACATACATTCTCACTAGAATTATTATCAACCATAACACTGTGTATAAGTTGATGATAAATATGTGCCTTAATAAATAAATAATGAAGATCTGAGTCAATAATCTCATTGTTATCAAATTAAATAAAAGGCTTCTAAACCATAAGAGCTATACCACATAAATTTAAAATAATCCCATATAATGGGTTCTCATAATATGATGGAGTATGATGTGTATGATATGCCTTTGCACTTCAGGTATTTACTTTGAATGATCTTGTAATGGAGTGTTGAATATATTTTGATTTTAATGATCATTATGTTATAATATTTAATCTGTTGGAGAATCCTCAAAGGTGAGTAGATCATTATCAATAAGATTTTGTATATTTTGATTCAATTTAAAACATATGTTTGTAGAATTCCCCACACATGGTGATAGTCATAATAAACATTATCATCATATCCTTTTTGTAGATGTCAACTCATATCAACCATCATAGGAGGAGGGAGAGATATGAGATGACACTCCACTAGTTTCAGAAGTAGCGAATCTAGAAACTCAGGTAGATTGTATCTTAAACCTAAATTGGATAAGATAAGTTGATTGGGTTATTGTGACACCATATTAACTATCATAGTTTTTTCATTTTTAAATTCTATAGGTTTGACCTTATAGATTTTTTTTATATGAAACTTTGTATTGGATGTATTCATTATGTTTTATACATACTTAATCTTGTTGAATGAAGTAAGTTTCATTTATCTATCTCAAACAATATGACATAAGTCATCAAAATATTTGAACTTATTTAAAAAATAATAGTCTCATGTAAGGGAACAAATAATATTTGCTTACATGTGTATTTAATCTCTTTATATTCCATTGGATTTGTCATTTTGGTCATCATTAGCTTATACCTCAAGACATATTTACTAATAGGCTTATTGGTTCCTTGTTTTATCTTGGCAATTTATGCATATTACATCTTGTCTATAATGTTGATTAAAAAATGTGCTAAATCTGATCCACCAAAGGCTTGAACGCTATTACAGATTATAATAGTAAATCATATAACCATCTTAAAGAATAGTCCTTTAAACATCTTAAAAATAATTTAGTTAAAATTTTATCATTTGAAGCATAATCAAGGCATGTTGCAGTGAATGATTGAAGATGTTATTAAGGATCATCCTTGACATCATAGTGTGTGAACTTGGTGAAACAAAACCATTTGGAAAAGGGTGTAAAGATATATTAGATGGTAGAGGATTATGCAGTACATGTTATGGAGTAATAACATGAGTTGATTTCATATAATTTTGCTCAATGTTGGTAAACTTAGGTTCCAAAGCTTGCATAACTTGTAAAAGAGTGTGCATAGTAGACCCATTGGGATTTTGATTTAAAGCTTGAGAAGCCACTAAATGGGATGAAAACACCACATGTGTTTATTTAAGCTCTCAAACTAGTAATTGAATTAAAGTATTCATTATTCCCATGGAGGATGTATCAATAGTTGTACTATATAAAGGTTTCTATTTAATAGACGTGGATACATTAGCATAAACATGGTTATTGATTTATTATTGTGTAACATGTTAAAATTTATTAATTCATTCTTGATTTGTATTTAAATGGTAAATTAAGGTTGATTTGTCTTCCATTTATAAAATAATATTTTTCAACATTTTCCATATTTTCTAAATGCAAAAAAGGATGCCACAAATAATGAAAAAATCATATATACAAATTACTAAAATAGAAAAACCTTAGTAAGATATAAACCTTAGAGTAAGCTACTAGTTGCATGACAAGACTCAAAGGTCACGTTTACCAAAATTTTAACCCTTTTTGGAAATAAGGCTTAAATAAGAGAGTAGCCTAATCAAAAAAGGATTAAGTTACTATCTAAAGCAAACAAAATAATGAATTTAGATTATATAGATATTTTGATAAGAAATACTGAGTCTAAGCATGTGAAAAATATATAAATTACCACATTTAATATTCTAATAACAACAATATGAATAATAAATTGTACTTAGTTTATACAGTAATGGCTAAGAAGATATGAGTAAGATGTGTTGTGTTATGGAGCTTTTTTCTAAATTATAATGTATTCAAAATATTGTACATTTAAAATGTACTATGCACTCTTTATGTATTCTTGTTGGGGTTCTTAATGGGAAACCTTTTTGGGTTGACTTTGCCTATGGTTTTGGTACCCATTGTTTTATAATATCGTTATTTTGATGTATTATGTATAGATGGTTATTTTGTAGGTAATACATCATGAGAACAAGGGTTTGAGAAGGAAGAAAATAGTGTTTAAATTCAAGTGCAAACTTAGGAGGGTTTGTTGAGAATAACTCTAAATAATATTTGTGCATTGTAATTGTGAGAAGATTTATCTAAGAGTAGATTGTAGTCTCATGGTTTGTAATAAAATTTGAGCAAGTGTTTCTTGGTGGATGTAGCCCACATTAGGTAAACCACATTAATTATGGTCTTTGTGTTGTGTATGTTTATTTCTATTCTTTATGAATCTCTAATCATATCTATTATTGTGATTCTATAAAATTATTATGCATCAATTTTTTATTTATTCCTAACTGGTATCAGAGCTTCAAGGTGTATTTGCTGAAGTGTTGAATTATAGGAAAGGTTATTAGTTCAAGTGGGATATATGGATGATGATCATAGATCAAAGGTTAAAAAGTTTAATGGATAGAAATTTGGTCTATAGAAGATGCAGATGGAGGATTATCTCTATTAGAAGGACCTCCATGCTCTATTGAGAGGAAAAGTAAAGCAACTAGTGGGTATGATAGATGAGGCTTGAGAGTTGCTTGACAAGAAAGCACTTGGGCTCATTAGGGTATGCCTTGCATCTTCAGTCACGTCTAATATATCATAGGAGAGGACTATAAAAGGTCTTATGAATGCATTAGGGAAGTTATATGAGAAACTCTTTACTTCTAATAAAATATTTATAATGAAAAAGTTATTTACTATGAAGATTTCTAAAAATGGTTCACGATCATCTAAATGAATTTAATATGGTTGTGAGTATGTTGAATTATATAAAAATTGATTTTGATGATGAATTTAGGGCTTTTATTATTTTGTGTTCCTTACCAAAGAGTTGGAATAGCTTGGTAATGGTTGTGAGCAACTCAGTCTCTAATAATGCCAAGTTGAAGTTTGAGGATGTCATAGGAGTAATACTTATCAAGGAAATGAGATCAAAAAGCTTTGGGGAGACTTCTACTTTAGGTGATGCTTTGGTGGTGGAGATTAGAGGGAGATAAAAGTTTAGAGGAAAATGAAAGTGTGGAAAGTTAAATGGTCTTGGAAGGTCAAAATCAAGGACGGAGATGATATGATGGCACTGTGGAAAGACTAGGCATGCAAAGAAGGATTGTTGGTCTCTTCAGAATAAGAACAAAAATCAAGAAGACACCAAGGAGGTGAATGTGGCAATAAGTAATGTTTGTCAAGATGCATTAATTCTCTCCATTGATAATATTTTTGAATCTTGGTTTTTAGATTTAGGGGCTTATTTTCATGTTACATCATATAGGCATTATTTTATTGATTATGTTCAAAAGGATTTTATACATATTTACCTTGGTGATGATGAGCCTTAAAACATAGTAGGAAAATGAAGTGTTCAGATCAATAAGCATAATGGGAACACTTAGCTACTAAAAGATGTCAGGAATGTGCCTAAGTTAAGATAGAATTTGGTATCCATAGGATAACTAGGTAATGAAGGATGTATGCTGACATTTACTGTAGATTATTGGAAGGTGATAAAGGGTGATCTTGTGGTAGCAAGAGGTAAGACAGTTGCTATAGATGCAACTTTGTGGCACAATTGGCTCAGCCACATGAGCTAAAAGGGTATGCAAATTTTGAAGGATCAGTTTCCTTAATTGAAGGTTCTGATTATATTTTTGTGAATATTATGTGTATGAAAAATAGAAAAGGGTGAAGTTTCTCAAGGTTGGACCTATGAGGAAGGAGAATAAGTTATAGTTGGTTCATTTAGATGTATGGGGGCTGGATTAGGTATCTTTTATTGGTGGGTCATCTTATTATGTCAATTTTATTAATGATGCAACTAGGAAAGTTTGGGTGTATGGCATTAGGAGGAAATTTGATGTGTATTATATGTTTAAAAGATGGAAAGCCTTGGTTGAGAATAAAATAAGTCTCAAGTTAAAATGTCTTAGGTTAGATAATGGTGGGGAATATTGCAATAATGAAGTTTTTGATTACTATTCAAGGAATATAATTCATAGATAGAGGATAGTTCCAAGAACTCTATAGAAAAATGGAGTGTCAAAAAGGATAAACATGACTATCATTGAGCATACTGGGAGCATGAGGTTGCATGAAGGACTCCCTCTTTAGTTTTGGGTAGAAGTAGTAAACATAGTTATATATTTGATAAATAAAGGTCCTTCATATACTTTGGGTGGAGGCACACCTGAGGATGTTTAGTTTGGTAAGAAGATTGATTATTCATTTCTTAGAATATTTGGTTGTGAAGCCTTCATTCATATTGATAAGGATGATAGGACCAAGTTATAGGACAAGTCTAAAAAATGCATATTTATTGGTTATGGTGAGGATGACTTTCCTTTATGGATTTGGAGTTTTAAGGATAAGAAAATCTTTAGTTCTAGGGATGTTGTCTTTAACGAAAAATTCATGTATACACAGTAGTTGTAGGATCAAAAAGAGGATTCTAAAAAATAGTACATAGTATTAGAGGACATTACATATGATAAAGTGTCCAAGCAACCAGTTCAGGAACCTACTCCATAAGAAACCCAAACTCCTATGGTGAGAAAGTCTTCTAAGGGTAAGAAGGGAACCTAAACATTTTTATCCATCTCTTAATTATTTATTACTCACTAAGAATGGAGAGCTAGAGTGCTTTGAAGAACCAATACAAGTAGATATCAGGAAGAAGTGGGAGCAAGCAATGGATGAGGAGCATAAGTCTCTCATGGAAAATTAGACTTAGGATTTGGTAAAACCACCTGAAGGTAAGAGAATATTGTAGAAAAAGTGGGTGTATAGAATTAAAGAAGATGATGGAGGAAAGAAAAGGTACAAAGCACGGTTAGTGGTAAAGGGGTTTGTAAAAAAGAATGGAATTGATTTTGATGAAATTTTTTCCCCAGTGGTAAAGATCACTTCTATTAGGATTGCTCTTGGGATAGTGGTAGTGGAAAACTTGCACTTAGAGCAGATGGATGTGAAGATTGTGTTCTTTCATGGTGTTTTAGAGGACTTATATATGGAGTAACCATAAGGATATGAGGTTACAGGAAAGAACATGGTGTGCAAATTGAAGAAGAGCTTGTATGGCCTAAAACAAACTCCATGATAGTGGTACAATAAATTTGATAGTTTTATGATGGAGAAGGGATACTCTAGGTGTCATTTAGACCATTGTGTATATATCGAGAAGTTTGATGATGGTAATTACATTGTCATTTATTTGTATGTGGATGACATGTTGGTTGTAGGTAAGAACATGCAAAAAATAAAGGCACTAAAAAAATCTTAGTATTTCCTTTGCTATGAAGGATTTGGGAGTAGAAAAATAAATCCTTGGTATGAGAATAACTCAGGATAGGAAGGAATGAAAGCTAAATTTATCCTAGGAAAATTACATCAAAAAGGTCTTGGAGAGGTTTAGTATGTAGGATGCTAAACTAGTTAGGACTCCTTTAGTAGGTCATTTAAAGTTATCAAAGGAGTAATGTACCAATATAACAGAGGAGAGAATATAGATGTCACATGCACCTTACTCATCAGCTATTAGAAGATTGATATATGCCATCGTGTGTACTAGGCCAGATATTGCCCATGTAATGGGAGTAGTAAGTAGGTACATGAGTGATCCAAGTAGAGAACACTGAAAGGTAGTGAAGTGGATCCTTTGGTATTTAAGAGGGACCATGGAGATAGTGTTAAGTTATGTTGGATTAAACACCACTTTGCATGGTTATGTATATTCAAACATGGATGGAGATTTAGATAAAAAGAGAAGTACAACTAGATATGTATTTACTATAGGTGACACAACAATGAGCTAGATTTCATGACTACAAAAACTTATGGCTTTGTCAACCATAAAGGCTAAGTATGTTTTTGCCACAAAGGCAAGTAAAAAATGATTTGGTTATATCATTTGTTTGAAGAGTTGGGGCATAAGAAGGAATAAGAAAATCTACATAATGATAGTCAGAGTATTATACATATAGCAAATAACTTTGCTTTCCACTCTAGGACAAAGCATATATAGTTGAGGTACCATTTCATCAGGATAGATTTGGAGAAAGAGAAGTTAAAGCTGGAGAAGATTCATACCAATAAAAATCCTACAAAATGATGACCAATGTGGTTACAAGGGAGAAAATGAAGCTATGTTTAGTTTCAGTTAGCCTTCATAATTGATAGCAAATGGTCGAGAGGACTTCTTAGAGGAAATCGGTCTCCAAGTGGGATATTGTTGTGTTGTGGAGCCTATTTATAAATTATAATGCATTTCAAATACTATATATTTAAAATGTATTGTACACTCTTTATGTATTTTAATTGGGGTTCTTAATGGGAAACCATTTTGGGTTGACTTTGCCCATGGTTTTGGTACCCATTGTTTTATAATATCACTATGTTGATGTATTATGTATAGATGGTTATATTATAGGTAATACATCATAAGAATAAGGGTTTGATAAGGAAGAATAGATTGTGTGAATTTAGGAGGGTTTATTGAGCTCAAATCTAAACAATATGTTGAATGTAGAGCCCTTAGGGGCTATCACATGACCATTTTGGTGTAATTTGGGGGCCTAAAGAGCTCCAAGAATGTGGGGAGCACATTTTTCATTTTCTCCTCATGTGGGTGAATATTATTAAATGTTTATTTAATAATTTTTATGTATACTTCCATGCTTGTTGGAATTGGGTTTGATTTCCTTATTTTAGGGAATTAATTATTTATTTAATATTTCTGTGCTGCATTAGGAGAAATTTATTAAATGATGTATTTAATAATTTATATGATGCATTAAGAGAAATGATTAAATGATGTATTTAATTATTTATATGATGCATTAGCAGGATAAAAATTATTAAATGATGTATTTAATAATTTCTTGATGTATTATGGAAGTGGAGTTGGTTGTTATCACATCTACATTGGAGGTTGTGCCTTTTGGAGGAGTATGGGATATTTTTACTTGGTGGGGCTTATGGATAAGCATGATTAGGTGTAAATGGCATGATAATTTATGGATGAGGATATTTTGGATAAAGATAGCATGTATCTCCTTTATTTGGTGTGTTTTCTCCTCATTTGTCGTATATACAGGTGGTGGTGAGGCTTTAGAGACATGACAGGTTAAGACGGGATATGATAAAAGTTTTTGCATGAGACAAAGTGTGGTATTATTTTATAGGGTGTGGTATTGTAGCTTGTGAGGTGGTTTTATGTAGGTACAGGTTTGGTAGAGCATTTGTAGAAAATTATTGACAAATTTTATATTTGGATCAACAATTCAGAGAATTCATTTGTGAATTCTAGAGGAGATATTCTATCTTTGTGAGAGGTCTTTGTAATCTTTTTTTATTACAAATTTTATTGAGTAATTTCTTATTGGATTTATCCCACATTGGGTGAACCATAGTATATATGTGTTATGCGTTATTATTGGTTTTGTTCTCTCCATTTATTCTTTCATTTAAACTATGGTTTGAAGGAATTCTTTTCGCATAATTAAATCTATTTTTCTCACATTTAAAATATAGTTTTATGATTTTATGGTGGTTTAGAAATCTGATTTATATTAACTTAATTCCTAACAAATGGTATCAAAGCTCGGTTATATTTTAGTTGAAGTATTAAATCACAGGAAAGGTTATTAGCTTGAGTGGGAGCTATGGGAGAAGAAATTAGATTCAGAGTTGAGAAGTTTGCTGGTAAGAATTTTGGTTTGTAGAAAATGTAGATGGAGGATTACTTGTATAAAAAAGAACTTCAACTTCCCTTAAAGGGAAAATGAGGATAACCTATAAGTATGAGTGATACATATTAGACATTGCTTGATAAGAAGGCATTGACAGCCATTCGGTTATGCCTTGCATCTTATGTTACATTTAACATTACAGATCATACATCTACAAAGGATCTCATGGATAAGCTTGGAAAGTTGTATGAGAAACCCTCAGCTTCAAATAAAATTTTTCTAATGAAAAGATTGTTTAAAATAATTTTTTTTGAGAGTGGTTTAATTCCTAATCATTTAAATGATTTTAATATGGTTGTAAGTATGCTGAATTTAGTTGGAATTAGGTTTGATGACGAAGTTAGAGATTTGCTAATTTTATGTTCTTTGCTAGATAATTGGGATAACTTGGTTATGGCTATGAGTAATGTAGTCCTTGCCAAGGGAAGCTTGAATTTTAAGGATGTTGTAGGTGTGATTCTTAATGAGGAGATGTGAAGGAAAATCATTGGTGAATCATCTTTAGGTAATGCTTTGTTTGTAGATACTAGAGGGAAACAAAAGGACAAGAGCAAAGGCAACCGTGGAAAGTCAAAAGGTAGATATAAATCAACATCTAAACCTAAGATGATATCTTGGTATTGTGAGAAGAGTGGAAAATCAAAGAAGGAATGTTGGTCACTTCAGGATAAGAAGGGAAACAAGGAAGAAATGAATGAGGTAAATGTGACATCAGGTAAAACTAGTCAGGATGCCTTAATTCTTTCTTTGGATAATTTTTTTTGAGTCGTGGGCATTAGATTCAGGGGCTTCTTTTCATGCCACCCCACATAGGTATTATTTTTTTGATTATGTTGAAGAGAATCTAGGACATGTATATCTTGGTGATGATGAACCATGTGAAATAGTAAGGAAAGGTTCTATTTAGGTGAAAATGCAGAATGGGAACACATGGATAATTTTTGAGATATAATTTGGTTTTAGTGGGGCAATTGGGTAGTGAAATATGTTAAATTATGTTTACTATATATTCTTGGAAAGTTACCAAAAGATCTCTTGTGATTTCAAGAGGTAAAAAAGTTGGTACTTTATATTTGAATAGTAGTGTTGATTCTTGTGATTTAGTTGTTGTAGATGGAAATGCAACTATGTGGTAGTACAATCTCAGTCATATGAGCCATAAGGGCATGGAGATATTAAAAGATAAGTTTTATAAATTGAAAGATCTAGATCTAGACTTATGTGAGGATTGTGTGTATGGGAAACAGAAGCGGGTTAAGTTCCTAAACATTGGACCCATAAATAAAGATCACAAGTTAGAGTTGGTACATACAAATGTATGGGGACCAACTTAGGTATCTTTTATTAGTGGTTCCAATTATTATATGACTTTTATTGATGATGTAACTAGGAAAGTTTAGGTTTATTGTATTAAAAAGAAATCTGATGTATTTGACACTTTTAAGAAGTGGAAAGACTTGGTTGAGAATGAAACATGTCTCAAATTGAAATGTCTCAGATCAGATAATAGAGGTGAGTATTATATTAATGCTTTCTTTGATTATTTTACTAACAATGGAATTTGTAGGCAAAGGATGGTTCTAGGAACTCCATAATAGAATGGGGTGTCTGAAAGGATGAATAGAATAATAATGGAACATTCTAGGAGCATGAGGTTAAATGCTGGGTTGCCTTTACAATTTTGGGCAAAAGTAATTAACATGCCATTATATCTGATTAATGTCTTTAGATGGAGGCATTCCTGAACAAGCTTGGTCTGGTAATATTTTTGATTATTCTTTTCTTAGAGTCTTTGGATGTGAGCCTTTTGTCCTCATCAAGAAAGAGAATAGGACCAAGTTAAAGGCTAAATTAGAGAAACACAACTTTGTTTGATATGGTGAGGATGAATTTGGTTTCTATTTATGGAGCATTAAAGATAAGAAGATATTTTGGTCTAGAGAAGTATTCTTTAATGAAAAAGTCATGTATAAGGATTAGTTGCAGGAACAGGAACATAAAGAGTACATAGTATTAGATGAAATTTTAGATGGAAAAATATCTAATGAATTAGTTCAAGAATACTCTATAAAAGGACCTCAAAATCCTATGGTAATAAGATCTTCTATGGTAAGAAAAACACCTAAACATTTTTATCCTTCTTTAAATTATTTGTTACTCACTGACAATGGAGAACCAGAGTGTTATGAAGAAGCAATGTAGGTAGATGCGAGGTTGAAATGGGAACAAGCCATGGATGAAGAGCATAGATATCTCATGGATAACCAAACATGGGATTTGGCAAGGCTACCCAAGGGCAAGAGTGCATTTCCAAACAGGTGGATCTTTAGAATAAAATAAGAGGATCAAGGGAGAAAAAGGTATAAGGCCAGGATGGTGGTCAAGGGGTTTGCACAAAAATTAGGTATTGATTTTGATGAGATTTTATCTCTTGTTGTAAAAATGACTTCTATTAGGAGTATTCTTGGTTTAGTTGTAATTGAGGATTTGCACTTAGAATAGTTAGATGTGAAAACTATTTTTCTTCATGGTGATTTAGATGAAGAGTTATATATGAAGCAACCATAGGGATATGAGGTCAAAGGTAAGGATAACTATGTGTACAGATTAAAGAAGAGCTTGTATGGCCTTAAACAAGATCCATGGAAATGGTATAAGAAATTTGATTGGTTTATGTTGGAACAAGAATATCAAAGGTGTAATTTTGACCATTTCATGTACATCAAACATTATGATGATGGTTCTTTTATTATTTTATGCTTGTATGTGGATGACATGTTCGTTGTATGAAAGAACATACATCATATTTACATTTTCAAGAATTATCTTAGTGAATCCTTTTTTATGATGGATTTGGGTGCTGTAAAGTAAATAATTGGTATGAGGATTACTCATGATAGGAAGGAGAGGAAGCTAGTTTTATCCCAATTAGATTATGTGAAGAAAGTCTTGGAAAGGTTTAGTATGTTAGATGCTAAATCTGTTGGTACTCTTTTGGTAGGACACTTTAGATTATCAAAGGAGTAGTGTCTAAAGATGGAAGTTGAAAAGCTTAAGATGTCCAAGGTACCTTATTCTTCAATAGTTGGTAGCTTGATGTATGCCATGGTTTGTAATAGACTAGATATTACCCATGTAGTGGGAGTTGTGATCAGGTATATGAGTGATTGAGGCTATGAGCATTGGCAGGTAGTGAGATGTATTCTTTGATATTTGAGAGGAACCATTGATGTTGTATTATGTTATGGTGGATCAGATACCACTTTGTGTGGTTATGTGGATTTGGATATGGCAGGGGATATTGATAGTAGGAAGAGTATGATAGGATATATATTTACTATTGGAGATACAATGGTTAGTTGGATTTATAGGATATAGAAGGTTGTGGATTTATCAACCATAGAGCCAGAGTATGTTACTGCTACATAGGCTAGCAAGGAGATGATTTGGTTACAAGAGTTATTTTAAGAGTTAGGGAATGAGTAAGAAGTTGGGAGACTACATAGTGATAGTCAAAGTACTATTTATTTGGCAAAGAACTCTACTTTCCACTCTAGGATGAAACATATTCAGTTTCATTATCACTTCATCAGGACAACTTTGGAGGAGAACTTGGTAAAGTTAGAGAAGATTCAAACTAGCTAGAATCCTATGGATATGATGACCAAGGTGATCACATTGGACAAGTTGAGACTATGTTCATATTTGGTTGGCCTTAGTGGTCATGGAGTAGTGATAGATTTTTTTAGGAGAAAAGGTCTCCAAGTGGGAGATTTTTGAGTGTGGAGCCCTTTGGGGCTATCACATGACCATTTTGGTGTACTTTGGGGGCATAGAAAGGTCTAAGAATGTGGGGATTGCATTTTTCCTTTGATTCTCACATGGGTGAATATTATTAAATGTTTACTTAATAATTTTCATGTATACTTCCATGTTTGTTGAAAGTGGGATTGATTTCCTTGTTCTAGGGAATTAATTGTTTATTTAATTATTTTTTGATGCATTAGGATAAATTTATTAAATGATGTATTTAATAATTTCTATGATGCATTAGGAGAAATTATTAAATGATGTATTTACTTATTTATATGATGCATTAGGAGGAGAAAAATAATTAAATGATGTATTTAATAATTTCTTGATGTATTATGGAAGTGGAGTTGGTTGTTATCATATCTACATTGGAAGTTATGCCTTTTGGAGGAGTATGGCATGTTTCTACTTGGTGGGGATTATGGATAAGCATGATTAAGTGGAAATGGTGTGATCCTTTGTGGATGAGGCTATTTTGGATAAGGATAGCATGTATCTCCTTTATTTTATGTGTTTTCTCCTCATTTGTCATATATACAGGTAGTGGTGAGGCTTTGGAGACATGATATGTTAAGATAAGATATGATAATAGGTTTTACATGAGACAAAGTGTGATATTATTTTATAGGGTGTGGTATTGCATATTTTTAGGTGGTTTTATGTAGGTAAAGGTGTGGTAGAGAATTTGTGTAAAATTGTTGACAGATTTTAGATTTGGATCAACAATTTAGAGAATTCATTTGTGAATTCTAGAGAAGATATTCTATCTCTGTGAGAGGTCTTTATAATCTTGTTTTATTATAGATTTTATTGAGGAATTTCTTGGTGGATGTAGCCTGCATTAGGTGAACCATGGTATATCTATGTTATGTGTTATTTTTAGTTTTTTCTCTCCATTTATGCTTTCATTTAAATTGTGGTTTGAAGGAATTGTTTTCACATAATTAAATCTGATTTTCTCACATTTAAAATTTGGTTTTATAATTTTATGGTGGTTTAGAAATCTAATTTACATTTAATTAATTCCTAACACAATATTTGTGCATTTTAATTATGATAAGATTGGTCTAAGAGTGGATTGTACTCTCATGGCTTGTAATAAAATTTGAGCAAGTGTTTCCTGGTGGATGTAATCCACATTAGGTGAACCACATTAAATCTGGTCTTTGTGTTGTGCATGTTTATTTTTTATCTTTATGCATCTCAAATCATATCTATTATTGTGATTTTGTGAAATTATTCCACATTGATTTCTGATTTATTCCTCTTAAAGTAGGTTTAGAAATAAGTTTCCTAAAGAATATGATCCAGTTGTTAGATTTGAAAAATTAACTTCTTGTCAACATGGAGACTTGCACTATTTGGGGGCACTTGACTTGATGTTTCTATTTTTGATTCAATGCATATGTGTTATACATAATATTGGTTTTTGATTTAAACTTCCAATTGTAACTTTCTAAGTCTTCTATTGGCTTTCATATTGTGTTTTCAAATCACATGTACATGCTCTCAATATAAGAATATAGCTCAAACGCTAGATCCTTTTCTTAGGTCTTGTAACAATGCCAAAAATTGGTTAGTGTGCTCACAAAGTTGAGATGAACTTAAATATCCCCTGTTAATGAGCATTTACTACATATCCAATACTCTATAGAGGGCCTCAATCATATCTAGTTCTCCCCTATGTATTGACATGTGTGCATATAAGGGTGCAATATACTATATGAAAGTGCATATGATGATATAGTATTCAACTTGACTAATATTTATCATGTGTTATTATTTGAATGTTTCAAACATGTAATATGACTAGTCTTATGATTGATATATAAATATGGAAAAATAGGGTAGTATAACTCAGTTGTGCAAATGATTAAATGAGCTTGAATGGGATCTTGCTTAGTATTTTTGTTAGATGATTAATGATTTGGACTTTACATGTATTTATACAACACATTTTGAATATATTACCATAAAAGGGTCAAAAAAACTTATTATTCTGACCCATACATGTTTTAAGATTTGAAAATTTACATGTTTAGAAGGAAACAAAACTTGCGTTAGATCTAGAATAGTAGTGTTGACACTATTACCCAAGTCTGAACACAACTACCCAAGGAGATGGATGGTTTTTGGAGATATGTAATTTAAAGTAAAGGATATCTATCACAATTAAAGTGTATTATGGGCTTTAAGTGATCTGATAAATTTGAACATTAGGGTTAGACTATAAGATAAGCATTTATGCCTAGTATAATGGCGAAGGAGAGCCTATCGGTTGCAAGGAACGTCCATAACTAAATGGTAAATACTTGAGTGATATTTGTGAAGTGTATAATACTAGTTTAACATATAATTATATGTTTAGTCATCTACAGGGAGGCATTATACTGGTATTTTCATACAAACATATTTTTTCATGAGCATTAAATTAAGATTTTGAAATGAAAGTACATATTTACATATATTTATAATGGTTCAGATATCTTATGAGTTCAATTACATGACACAAATTATAACATCAGTACATATTATGGGGGCATATGCCATGCACATGCATATAATCTATAGAGACTTGAGTACATATTCATACACATTTGCATATAAATGTATGGGCATATATACATAATTTACAAGAACATGAATTGCATGATTTCACATATACATACATTTGAGATACAAGATCTTAGATTCAATATATAGATGCATAAAATTCTATTTGAGTTGGTACAGATTCAAGGGGCATGATAGTAGTTCATGTGCAGACATACTATGATAATTTACAATTTTCATAGTTCCAAAGGGGCATGATATTGATTCACGCACATTTACACATTTTTTAATGAGAAATATTAAAATTGTTTATTATTAAGGAACTTTTTAATACACACCAAGTAGTAATAAACCTTAAATCTATATATCCATTTAGAGTGATTGATTCATGTTTTGACAAGTAATAAACAATGAGGTTCAACAAAGCTTAAAAAACCATAGCATTAATTCTAATGAACCCATCATGTGATTCTCATATTTATTATATATGAGAATTTTATTTGGGTTAGGTCATGTTTTCTTCCCAACACAAAGGCTTTCATAGTTACAAAACATTTGGGTTTCATCACCATTAGCTTCTCCATGCTTCAAAAAGAGAAAGCACTCTCAAGGTGCTTTAGTATAAAACATATTTCTCCAATGATTCAACAAGGAAACACTAGTTCCAACAAGTTTCAAGGGCAACATGGTTTTCACCAACACACAAGTGTACTCTATTTCTATTTAATTTTCAAATTTCAAGCTCTGATTTAAAATTTCAATTTGTGTACATTTACTATCATATGTTTGTTGTAGGTTTTTTTTGAGTGACCCGCACAGTTGGAAATTATTCCCAAATACAAAGTGTGTTTTACACACTCTAATATGCCTTTTCCCTTTACCCTAGAAATTTATTACAAGGATAAAAGGAGGGCATTCGTAGATACTAACATTTGATATTTAGTACTTGATAATGATAAGCTTAATATCAATTTACCAAGCATTACTTGTATGAAAATTTTTGGATCTAAATCATAATTCTATCACACCTACATAGTACCTTATGAGTTTAACCTTATTTTTTTCTATCAAACAGTTGTAGGAACTTCACTATATTTTTTAAACCTACATATATATTATAAAGACATACCTAGATTCTCAGTTTAATCCTCCTATACATGGGTCATTACCATAATACTAGGTCAATATCAATAGTCAATATTGATATATGATTGACGATAGCAACCGTCTCCCAACAACAACTAATTTTAAAAGTAAAATCCTTCTTTAAGGTGAAGATTTTCCTAGCATGTTGGTGGCATGAAAAATAACCCAATTGGAATCATTCATGTTGACATATAACACACATGCACATAAATAAAGGCCTCACTTGTTAATGGGTTGGAGACTTATCTGGTACACATCTATACACTATTTCACATTGATAAAAACTACCATATTCCTCAAATATTTAAAACTAATCACAAGGACTAGCCATAAACCAAGTCTAAATCATACCAAATCCAAGTCAAATCTGACATGTAAAAGTATAAAATCCAAATCATTAGTTACATTCATCTATCAAAGAATCACAATTACACATTCAAACTGGGTGGGAGAACTACATGTTTCTTGATTTTCATCATTGGATTATCAAATACATAGGTAATTATCAATCATCAATGAGTTTGAATGGGGTAAGCTCAACCCATTACACTTTACTATTTTTGTTAGTTTTCTATCCATCACAAGCACATTGATGGCTTCCAAATTAAGGAGGTTGATTTTAGAGTTACATGTACATTTGGGTTTGACATCACACATATAGATATTTTAAAGATATGCAAAGGTGACCATGCATCATAAATCACTCTTTTATCACATGTCACTATTGACCACTATAGTTCAATATCTATAGTTTATACTGACATAAACTTATGACAAAATTAACTCTATGCAAACACAGATATAATTCCTGAACCTATCAAATCATGGGCCTACTTCAACCTATTTTTGATTTTCATAAGTTAATCACAATCAGAGAATAAATCAAAGCTAAGATGTTATCCCTTTTTCATACTCTTAATTTTTAACATATTCCACTTTTCAAATCATTGAAATCTATTTCAGTATTTTACATTTAAATGTATGCTTAAATGTCATATTTAGTGATCTGAGTTGATATATTAGTTTTTATCCTATTATGGTTTCTAAAACCAAGTTAGGATATTTTATTTTAGGGTGAACCCATACATTTATATAACCATTTCAAACCCTATGTCTCCCTTAGGGTTTCATCCTTATAAGGTTTCAAATTCTAGCCTTAATGTTTTATTTTCAAATGCAATTTTATATTGTTTCTAATATACACATTACTCATGGCTATAGTGAATGAACATCATCTTTATTTGTTAATGAAAGTCATCAAGGTAATCTTTTCAAATTGTTCCAATTATCTATGTTACATTTTGATCAATCATATAATCAAATGGATTAAATTATAATAATACTAATAAGGCTAAAAGTAATAATGAACAATCCCAAACCATCATCAAATCATATTATTACAACATATAATCCAAACTACCTCTTGTTAGCACCAAATGCAAAAGGGCATGCATGACCTTCTTCATTCCTCCTACTTATTATATGGATTTTACATCACATACTTCACACCCTATTGATGTTATCATCATGAACATTGAGATTGATAATACATATGTAATAAAGTAATATGGTGCAAATTGATGCCATTGATGATAAATAATTCACTAATATCTTTACTTGAATCCACATCATCTTGATGAAATGTTATATTTTAAAAGATATTAACAAACAATTTTTATTAAGCTACTTTATATAAGGAACAATATTACCCCTTCTATGATATTAACTAGTCCTTTAAGCTATTACCTCTACTTAGGGTGTTTATACCTATACTATTGGTACTATCCCTACATATGCACCATCCACCCAATGTGTGAGGGAAACACAAGGATCCTCTGATATTTGCATACCTATTCATACAAAGGTAACCTATATCCATACTATGATGACTACACATGTTATATCATCAACCTCACCTATCACACATTCCCTTGATTAGATTGTTACAACTCTACTTGCTAAAGTGTTGTATTATAGAAAGGTGCATCTAGAGATAGTCATTCAATGGATTTAGATGCCTTGTTTCATAATCCATTATCCCTTGAGATGGTAGTGTATCCTTTACATGTAATGTTTTTTATCTTCTAATCTTCCACCATGAAAAAGTAAAGGTGATCAAAAGTAATAACTTTGGTCATTCTATGTAGCATGCTTGGACTACACATATAATGACAAATTATTAACCAAGATTTTCTAGAGAAGTATCAATGAATATCCATTATTATGGTTATATGACCTTCAAATCCAATCAATAATAACATTAAACCCTTTTGAATGTTAGTTTTATATCACATTTTATATCAATGTTGATGAGAAACTATCCTATGAAAAAATTTATAAACTCAAGCAAGGATCCCATGGGCCAATAAGTGATTATGTACTTTAGTACAAGACTAGTCTAGCTAGTATGACTAATGTTATCATAAATAATGAGTTATAAGACATAATAAATAACATATTACTTTCACCACTCCATGAGTCAATCATATTAAAGAGATTCAAATCCTTTGATGACCTATGCCACACAATATGAAAAGAGAAGTCAAGCTCATAACTTTGAAAAATGTCAAGTAATCACCTAATCCTATACATAATTCATAAATTAATTTTTGATGTAAACATATCCAAAATTTAAATCCAAATAAAAATAATAATAAGGTAAATATGATAATTTATCAAGTAATGCAATTTATAAATCAACTTCAATTGTCAACTCCACCGAAGAGGCAATTTTATAGATTACCATCACATCCCCATATACGACTACAGAAGCTACTTGAGTGCACTATTATCACTCTTCCTCCTCAACTATATTTTGATTAAAATAGGCCTCCATTAGATAACTATGATAAAAATTCATATTATGACAATCATCAAATTATGAGGCATTCTATAAATAAATTCTTCTAATTAAGAAATAAGATACAAGATCTTATTGATGAAAATGCTATTGAGTTGAGTATACTTACAAAAGAATCTAGACCATATAAAAATGGAAATAATAAGATTAAAATATTTAATGATCAATTTCCCAAGAATGAGAAAATAAAGACTAAGGATTCTTCAAAAGTGCACTATACATCCTTCATGCATGAAATATGATCACCCAATAGACACAATTATTTGTACAATTATTAGTACCTCACCATAACATCCTATGATCACATTTTATAAAAGTGATATTTTGAATAATGATTTGTATTTTAATGAATTATTCATATGAGCTTATATAAATTACCAATCTATACACAATGTCATGATTGACAATGGGTCAAGTGAGAATGTGTACATAATGACACTTATTTACTCACTCGGATACACATAATAGGATATAAAAGATATGTCAATAATAGTTAAGATATTCTATGGATAGAATAAAAAACCCTCAGATACATGGTGTTACATCCTTAGGTGGCTTCTACCAAACTAGTCACTCCATTTATAGTACCATAGAGTAACAAGGTGTTTGACATGTTGTAAGGATGCATGTGGATCCAAAAGATTAGTGCATTAATGTCTTAAGTACATACAATGTAACAAGGTAGTCACAATTATAGGTGTACGATATGAGTACACTCTATAGCTAATGGTATCTCCTCCTCCTCCTCCATGACCACTACAGTTGGTTGATACATACATACATTATTAATATATAGATATAATGGTTACATATATCAAATATATTTATATACACCAATTTAAGAGGAGAGTAGTCGGGATATTAGGTAGCCAACTATTTAATGCCCATCATATCATAGAGTTATTAAGGGCTCACAAAGATCATCATATCCTATATCATATACTTAGTACCATAGACAATTCAATGTAATCCATATTGAAAATAGGTGGTGAGGCATTCTCCTACTATATAAGGGACCCTACATAGTCTTAGACCTTCTATTGTTACCAATCATATTGTGGATTATATGAGTACAGTGATCATAATAGTTACCATAAATCATTTGATTTCTTATCATATTCTAATAACCCTATATTTGGTACCTTTGTATAAAGACAATTGAGCCTTACACAATGTGATACATTCACTCATCATGGTTTTCCCATTGATAAAATCATCACTTATCACTTTTCAAAGTTAAAATTCAAAAATATTAAAAATTAAAATAATACAAAAATTGAAAAAACATTCAAAATATTAAAAAAAATAAATTATGACATAATCATGCCATTATTACTAGATTACACTATTTTCATATGTTATTTATCAAATGTTTGGTAGATAGCATGTTATTTTCATACACATATGTATTTCGTAGTATATGACTGTGATGCAAGTCATACCTGTTACACATGAAAATATAGATGTTGGAATTTATTCTATGTAGTGGCCATGCTAGTAATGGGTTCATCATATTGCATAGGTTTCACTATCACAATTTATATATTTTTATGACCTCTTTACCATGTTGAGCTATCTAGACTACTTACACATGTCTTTCTAGTTGCTCATATTTTACATAGTGATACATGGATATGCTATCGATACATGTGGATGGTGTGGAATAGTCTTTACTTATTATATGTTTTTTTATGTTGTAAATATCTTCCATGATAGGATAGTTTGTGTTTGTCTATGGTGTATGGCCTTTGGCCTTGTTTGCAACATCTTTATGACCCTTTTTTGTGGTATTGGGCTTTGTTTTGATGCAACATATTTATGTTCCTTGTTTGTGACATCTTTATATCTATTGTGTGTGGCCATTGATTTTTTTTTTTTAATATATTCATGCCCCTTGTATGTGATCCTTTTCCCTATATGTGACACTAATTCTTGATATTATTGAGCATTATGAGATTGACTAGTGTAATGATCCATATCATTTACTTTTACTATGTAGTATTATTAAGCTATCTTTTTAGAGATAGTTATTATTGTTTGTTTCATTAATACACCTATCTATACATGACACAATATGCCCTACATTACATATAGTACATACATCCCTTGATTGACATATACATTACTATGATGCCATACTCTTCACATATTCACATGATTATACATGATGTTATATTTTTATATGAAAATATATAATTAAATTTTATTTTGATATGAGTAACTTATAAGACACATCCCTAATCTCAAAAGGGGGAAGTTATAATGAGATTATCATATAAACATAAGCCTCCATGAATAGAAAATCAAAATTTGGAATTAATGTACATATTTCAAGTGATTTAGATACTAGATGAGTTTAATTACATGAAAACTATTGGGAAACCTATATAGATTATGGGAACATATGAAATTACTTTACAAAGACTTGAGTAAATATTCATACACAATTGGGTACATATGAATGGGCATATGCATACACTTTATTGAACAAGAATTACATATTTTCACATATACATACATTTAAGACACAAGATCACATGTTAAACGTATAGATGCATAGCATTGTATATTAGATGTTACAAATTCAAGGGGAATGATACACACTTTCATATTCATGAGGCATGATATTTGTTCATGCACATACATACTATAACATTTTACATTTGATACAGTTCCAAAAGTGGCATGATACTAATTCATGCACATTTATTTATGTTTGTAATGAGCATTATTAAATTTGTCTATTTTTTTTAAAAATAAAATAATATGCATTGATTAGTGTACAACATTGAATCTATGAATGTGACTACAAGCTTGATTCATGTTTTTATGAGTAATGTACATTGATGAAACTAGAAGCTAGCAAAACAAAATTTCACTAGACCTAAGTTACTTAGAATTTCATAAAAAAATAATATTTATTGATTATTCATGAATGAATTCAAATAATTACATAAAATTAATTAAATAAAGATCAAACTAAAATTGTGTTTGACATGCAAAATTAAAAAATCTAAATAAATAAAAAAGATACGTAGAGAACTTTAACAGAACTTATTATTTATAATAGGTGTTATTTTTAGCAATTGTTATAAGCAAGTTTAGATGGGCCTAAAAATATCCTCTTTTCATGTACACTAAATTTGCACTCGTGGATGAATTTTGGATCAATTTCATGTTTATTTACAAAGACATCTAATTTCAAAAAATCTAAAATTTCCAAATAATATATAGAATGCAATTTTAGACCCTTATATGGCCACGTATGGACTTAAAAATATTTTTAAGTACAATATAATCATTTAACGTGGGTTATGGAAGAATTCTCGTCTCTAAGTTATTTATTTAAAAAAAACAAAAATACATTCCCATATCAAAATTTATGGCCTCTGCAAGATAGTTGTCTGCACCATATGTTGATCTTTATCAATGATCAATGGTCATGACATTAGTTTTAGTGAAAAAATCATATGGTTCCCATATTTATTAAATTTGATTAGTTATTTGGATTATTACATTGCCTACTTATCCCCAAATTATTGAGGCTTGGGAAATGTTTTCATCACAACATAAGGGCTTACATATTTACACAAAATTTGGGCTTAATCACTTTCAATTTAACCATGGGTCAACACAAAGAACCACTCTCGAAGTGCTTCAACAAGGAAACATCATCTCAAAAAAATTACAAGGGAAAATTGATTTTCACTAACACATAGGTGCACTTATTCCTTTCTATTTAATTTTCAAATTTCAAGTTCAGATTTAAATTCCAAATTATCGACATTGATTATCATATTTTTTTATAGGTTTTAATTTTGAGTGAATTGCATAATTAGATCTTCCTATCAAAGACAAACTATACCGTACACACTCAGGTATAAATTTTCATTTTACTCTAGCACTTTCATTAGTAAAATAAAAGGGAAGCATTTTTAGATACTAAAATTTGGCATTAAGTATTTGAAAATGACAATCTCAACATAAATTTACCACATATGACCTGAGCACACAAGTATGGTCCTAACCTTTCATTCTCTCACACTTACATACTACCTTATGAGTTTGATCCTCTTCGATTGTTTTTAAACACCTATATGAAGATTGAAATTTATGCTTGCAAACTAATTATCTTATATAGACATCCTAAAAGCTTTAATTTAGTCCTCTTGTACACATGTTGCTATTGTCATACTAGGCCATTATCACTAATTGATACTTACATGTGCCTATTGATAGTGATCACCTTTCATAAACTACTAATTTTTAAAATCAAATATTTTATAAGGATGAAATCATCTACTTAACATGTCAAAGGTGTGATAAATTACCCAAATGGACTCATATATATATATATATATATATATATATATATATATATATATATATATATATATATATATATATATATATATATATATATATATATATATATATATATAGAGTCAAGGCCTCATTTGATAAGAGACTTGGAACTTATTTGGTATGCATATATGCACTATTGCACATTGATAAAAACTACCATATTACTCCTAATTTGTAAGTTAATCACTATGAGTAGCCACTAACCAAGTCTAAAACATGCTAAATCCAAGTCAAAGTATGCATTATCAAGTATCAAAGCCAAATCATTAGTTGCTTTTATATAATGAAAGAACACAATTTCATAATCAGACGAAGTGGGAGAACTATATGTGGCTTGATTTTTATCCTTGGATTATCGTATATATAGGCAATAATTTATCATCAATATGGGTGATTAGGGTTAGCTTATCCCATTACCAATTTAAAAAATTTATAGCCCTCATAAACACACATAAGGTTTCAATATGAAGGAGGTTATTATATGGAGTTGAGAACATTGTCATGGTTTAGAATTATACATACATACATACATACATACATGCATACATACATATGTTCGCATAACTTATTTTATGCACATGTCAATATCAACCACTATAGGGTAGTATCGACAATTGATACTCATCCAAAGATGACGAAACCAACACTATGAAAACATAAACACAATTTTGGATTTGGATGAAACACATGTCTACTTTTGTCTCTTTTCCACTATCACAACACCGACATAGATAGATAATTAGACATAAAATATAATCACTTATCACTTCATTGTATTTATTATATTTAACATATTCCAATTTTCAAATCATTGCAATCTATTTCAATATTTTACATTTAAATTCATACTTAAATATTATACTTAGTAATCAAAATTCACATACTTGTTTCTATCTTATTAAGTTTCTAAAACCAAATCAGAGTAAAATAAGAAACAAATTCATAAATTAAAAATTAAAAAAGACCAAGATGTCACAAACATCTCAAAAAATTGAAGTAGATTAAGAATCAACTAGAGGCTATGGGAGAGAAAATTGAAGAATAGTTGTTTGTGGACACAAAATCATAATGGTCTTTCTACAACATCTGAATATTTAATCACATCCATAAAAATTGCATAAAATACTGAACTATTACATTGGAAGAATTAAGTGGTTGTTTATTGCAGGAAGAATAGAGAGAATAATATTTGAAGAACCTACTTCGACTGATTAAGCTTAAATTTTAAGAATAAAATTAAAAGAAAACAAAATGTAGAATCAAGGCAAGGTGGCGATGTAATCCAAGTAAATTATGAACCAAAGAGAGGACAAGAGGAAGCAAAAAAATATTAAGGTTTCTACAAATGCGGTAAATTGAGACATAATTTTCAATGGGAGTATAATAAAAAAAAGTAGCGATGAAGAATTAGACAAGAAAGAAAATAAATAATATGACAGTGCATTAAAAAATTAAAATAATCTTTTCATTACATATTTATTTGTACAAAATATTTCAAATGATGTTTGGTATATGAATTTAGGAATAAGTCAGCCTATGGATTTAAAGAAAGAAACTTTAAAATTTATTGAAAAATAAGAAGTGTGAAAATGAGAATATATTGTTGTAGTATTAAACATGGTTCTGTCATAACACTCATTGCATAACAAGGATAACAGGGGATGCTAGTAAAGAATTACATGTGTAGTGATGATGTTATTAACATGTTTAATGAAATTTGACTCTTTTCCATTACATTCAAATTTCCATGCCATGTAATATTTTTTAGTTATATTAAAAATATTGTTATAATTTTTTTGAAACAATGGTTGGCATAGACCACCAATGAAAGTTCTAAAGTCTTCCATATGAATGAAAATAAATTGTTAATAATATGTTTAAAAATTTATTACTGACCAAAAAAACTTACTTATCAATGCTTTATCTTCATCATCTAATTCTAATATATAAATATCAATTAAAAAAACAAGGTCACAAAGTACCAAATCCGTATGGGGGTGATAAATATTGAAAAAACAAGGATAAAGAGGTAGGTCTAAGTTGCCAAAATGCAACTGTTAATTCAATGTTCGTGGCACTTTCTCCATATTATAAATTATCTTAATTGTGTTGAATTATGGGTGAAATGACAATTGAGACAAATGGACCATAAACAAATTTGGAATGAAAATGGATTGCCAAGTTTTATTAAATTAATATTCTGAGGCATGTTCATTCAATGCAGAGAGATGTTTGAATTATAAAATAGAAGTTGCACTTCTATTTGTACAATAATCAATTCCATAGATGTTAATCATTTCGAACCTCAGTGGATGATCTACATGGATATATTACTTTAAACTCGTAAGTACTTACACTCAATTTTTTAAAATACCATTTTTCCATTAACAAGATGTTCATGTTGTTTTTAAATCTTTCAAGACCATCAAGAACTCCAGTCAATGTCTTTGAGTTTGGATCATTGAATTTTATTCACAATATTATCAGAAGTAAAATATATACTTATTACATAAGGATCCCACCTAGAATTACTCAAATGCTAGTATCGAAACTTGTTTCTAGACTCTCGTTTCATAGTTGATTGTGGCCTTTGGATCAATAGACATTATGATTGTTTCTTCATGTGTCACCATGGCACATTTGAAAATAACATGCTTCAGTTTCAATTTGAATGCCATTAACTGAAAATAATTGACTAACAATTGTTTTTAAAATGCATAATTTAGAAACTACAACATAATGAGAGTTTAGCCACCATGATAAGATTAAAGAGTGATTTGTCATATTTAGGTTTTGAAGAATATGTCTCTTTCCCCTTCGCGAAATTTATGTTACCCAGATGTAAAATAACTTCCAGAACTCTAAAAATCACATCCTGATGGAAAATCCATTACACTCTAGTTTCAAGATACTCTTCAGCATCACTAATAACATCCAATTTAAAATAATTTGTTTGGTCAAGATAATGAAAGGATCCTGGCTCATCTAGCTTGTACTTTTAATATCGTGAAAGTATCAAGCATTAATTTTAAATTGGTAAGCTATATTTGCTTACCAAAATCAATTAAAATAATCACAAAGACACAACACCTTGACCAAGACACTAAGCATTTTATTTAAAAGAGGTGGAGCAACACAAAGTGGGTAGAAACAATGATAATTCCTCTCTAGATCTGATGATTGACAAACTCGAGACATTTTAATAAGTTGTGTCTTTATACCATCTTCTACCATTGAATTTATCTATAACCACAGATAGATACACAAAAATATTACAAGGAAAATCAGCATATTGTTCTAAAAAATAGCTGGTGTGAATGGTATAAATGTCAAAACTATAACATAATAGCTTTTTGATATCTATGAGAGTTATGTCAGATTGAGGCAACTGCAATTCCACTTGACCACCACAATGAGAACAGTATGCCATGAATACTACTAGAAATGTATTTCCGCAATGCATTCACATAAAAATAAACTTTGTATTAAAATCTCTTCAGAGAAAAATAGACATAGACAAACTTGTATTAAATTCAGTTTTGCAGAGCTTCACTGCTCAGAAAATACAACATTAATGCATTAATGAAACATATTCAGCCAGCAGGAAAGACAAAGATATCTATTAAAACATCATGTTAAATAATGGAACTTAACTCAGTCTATGGGCCATCCGTCTTATATAATAAGAATCGATAACTTTTTTTGGATAAGTGGCAGTCGCATCAAGCACAGGCTATAAGAAAATAAAGAAGTTAGACATCAATACTTCTGCAAGAAACCATAGCACAAATTTAAACTCAAGACATGCAACCGTTGAAAGCAAAATTTAAATGAATAAAGCATAAGTGAATTACAATCACTTTAGTTTTATAACTAATTCAATAAAATTACATTTCAAGTTTTAAGAACAAGCCAGGCATGCTCAATAAAACTTGCATAAAGACTTATAGGCCTAGATACAAAATAAATTTCAGGTTTTTCAAAAGTTGTGATGTAGATAGATAAATCAATTAAAAGTGAGGCTATTAGTATTCCATTCAAACTTGTTATGGTCAAACCACATTGTAGACAAAATTTGTTAGAATACATTTTCCGATGATGATGATGATGATGATGATGATGATTGTGCTCACTTATTTTCTAAAAAGAACTTTTGATCTCCTAACTTTGTTGAAAGTGACTCGTATGTTGCACATGCATTCCTGTATAGCTGCTCAAGTAGTCAAGTGAGAAGTTGAGTCATATTATTTCAAAGTAAACACTTATACTATAAAAATGGAACATGTTCAATCCATTTTTTAGGAACTAGCCTCACGGTACTACTATTTTTAGAACTACATATTCTTCTTGATGTTTTGCTACTAACTGATATTGTATTCAATTTTTTATAAGTGCATTTTTTCCTAACCCTTTTTTAGGAAAGAGGCATCCAAGAGTATGAGAATTTGGATTTGAAAATTATCTTCAATTTTTACATCGTAAAATTTTACTCCATATGTAGGAGAGAGCATTGAACATATTAAAAATGGCATTCTTGACAGATTTGGAAGACCAACTATCAAAGCCAGGACCCATGGATATAAGTCTACACTTATGATATTATGTACTCTCCAACTTCTATGCCTATTTATATCAAATACATTATAAATGATAAAAAATAAAATAATTATGGTTGGCTCCCTTGATTATATGGATAAAAATCAGTAAGACAATCTTAGTATGGTCATTCTACCTATGGCACCTACATGATAAGTTTGACTTATTGTACTTGTGTATGGTTTTTACTAGTACTAAGGACTTGCCACGTTGGCATTCTTTAGAGTTGGTGTAAACCTAGTTTTCTTCTTGACAAGGGTAATTAAGTAGAGCAATGCATCAGGAACAAATAATGTGAGCAAGTGGACTTGAAATGTTTATGTGTATTATCTTGTGGGTGAATTTCTTTGTAATTCATACATGGGGCATTACAAGACATGCACTAACTTTCTCATCATTCTTGTAGTGGTAAGTTAATTCCATACACTAATTTTATACTCTTTGGACTAATGAACCTAGAATTGGTTGATCTACATTTACAGACAAATGCCCAAAGGAAATAAAGGGGTTAACCTATTCATACTTAGCCATAGCATAATACGAGTGATAAAAAAACCTACGCATTGATCCTCTTATGAATAACCCAAATTTACTGATTCTGGTGGTATTGGTAAGTGAACCAGCTTACCAAGTATCTATATCACTTTCACATACATACACAAGAGTTGCATTGTATCAATCAACCAAGCGCTTGTGTATGCATACATGTTTATGTAGATTTCTATGGTTGGAAAGGTTTATTTTAAGAGGCCATGATAGAAACCCCCTAGATTTGTTTAGATGAATCAAATTCATAACCTTAGTGAATCTATGTGTACAAAGGAGGGAAAAAATTACCTTGTTTATATTTCGTACAATCACCCAGTAGCAGTCTGATAGGGTGACAGGGTAATGCTCTATTTTTGTGTGACACTATGCTCCCGAGTGGCACCATGTTGTCGAGTGGTACTATATTATCATATGAAAGTATAATGTTACACAATATTTTCCCACCACATGATAACATGCTATCGAGTGGCATCATGCCATTGGGTATCACTATACTATCATGTGACATCATGCCACTGCATGACATCATGCCACTAGGTGACACTATACTATTGGGTGGTATGATGCTATCGAATGACAATATGATGTTGTGCAACATCATACTACTGCATGACATCATGATGTCAGGTGACACTATGCCACCATGTAACAAGATGCTACCAAGTAGTGTTTTTCCCTCGAGTGACATCATGTTATCATGCGGTGATATGCTACTGCATGACATAATGATGCCATTTAACATGTTGGTGCTAGGCAGTGGCAATGTTGTAGCATGATAACATGATGTTGTATGATGGCATGCAACCATCACTTGGTAAATTCCTATCATCTGGTAGTGTGATACCAAGTGTCAGCATGCTATTGCTCATTATCATGTGTCTATTGTTGGGCAGTTTCAAACTAGAACATGACTGTCTCTTGCTAGTTATACCAACTAGTTACTTCCAATTTCCTTCATGGATTATAAATACCCCCTATTGCCATCATTTTCACACTTTATTTTAATGTTCTCTCATCCCTCCCCCTTTTTTTTAGGCTTAACCTACAACTTCTAAGTCTACAATGAAGTTTCAATGGCTCTCAAATCCATATAAACTGAAATAGGGGTAATCCAAAACTTGATTTTTAAAAATCTATTATGTCCAACCTTCCTCTAGTGTTGGAGCTACCAGAATCTTATGTGGATCAGATAGATCAATGAAAACTTAGAGGCCTTGTAGAGATGCCTCAATATGACATGATGATCAGCCATAATCTGATGTGATCTCTCATTGCCTGCTACAACTATACTGAGACCCATTTCTATGTTTGGTTTAACAATAATTCAATCTTCTTTGACACCTTTCCATTAGATATCTAGAATTTAACATGCCTTCCACATTGTAATGCAAACCCTATTAACACCAAGGTTTTCTTATCTAATGCCAACAAAAAGTACGTAGAGTCTATCTACAAATTGGCCATAGACCCAAATGGTAAGTATTAAATTTATTAATGATATTAACATTTTTTAATTACTCCTTAATCATTTATTATAATTAGTTTATTTTCCTAATTGAAATTACATGTTTTCTACTTTCTTTACAGATAGTAATCTCCAAAATGGAATCCCCATTGAAAAAATCTCTAATCCATTTCTTAAATCTATTTTACATTTCTTCCAACCCAAAATTGTTTTGCATGGAAGACCATCAGACATTCCCTTCTATGTTATTTACTATATTCTTCATTCTCTATTGGGTGTCAAATGTGACTAGTACATGGTTATATCTAGCAGGATTAGGGTTGAGTTGAATTGTGCATTTTCCAAGGACAGTTGCACCATTTCATCCTCTGACTATATTCCATCCTTGTATTTTGAGGTGTTATATGAGATATAGAATACTGTAATTCCCATTACCCTTCATCAAAAAATGAAAGATAATTCTTTGTTTGTTGATGAACATGAGGTAAGTTTAGTTTTCATAATAATCACCCATGTTGCTTTATACATATTTTTAATTTTAACATTTCATGTCCTATTAGTTGTTACCGGTAAGAGTGTGTGCATATACCATAAGAAAATAGGTGGCATCCAAAGGTTGATGTGCTCCAGAGGGCTTTGGTGATACCAAGTCTATGGAGTCTTCATTTAATTAATTTTGAATTTTCAAATGCCCAAGAAGTGATTCTATTTTATCTCCACTTCTAGGGTCACCCAAATTTCCTTGAATGCTTATTTCCTATATTATTTACTGGAAAAATTATTTTTCATATTAGTTTTTTATTTTTTATACTTGACTCTCAAATTATTGTCATTGAAGATTCTTCCCACCAACATAATCAATGTTTACTACCTTACATCTTTTTTTTTAATTGAATTTTCTTAGAATTAGGTAGTTTATTAACTGGATAATTTGCTTGTTTTGCAGGTGAAACCAACCTTGTCACTACCAAAAGGAAAATAAGAGGGGAAGAGGAAACTCCCTCAAGGACAATCATAATGGAAGAGGTAACACCCAAAAAAAATACTAGAAGAGAAGAGGTAGTCACCTCGACTACACATAGTAACATCTTCATTTTGAATTTTCATTAATATTATATTTTTGAATTTACCAATTTTGACTAAATTTTTATTTTGCATGCCAATCTACATCAGTGAGGAAACCAAGAAGTATGACACCACCCCCACCACCCATCTAGACTTAGAGAGGAGGAAAGAATATCTCCCTCCCTACATATAGTAGACGAACCCTATAAATTTTTGATTTCCCAAATTTCTCTATTGGTGGTGTTTTGAGTGCATAAGGTCTTACATGTTTGCAACAAATTAATCTAGATGAAGAGTTTCTTGGGATCAAAAGTGGGGCCTAAATTGATGGTGGATTTAATCCACATGATTTTATTCAAGTTATTAATGTCCCTACAATAGTGCCTTTTATAGTTACCTCTTACCCATATACCCCACCCCCATTAATTTAAAATCTTGATGATTCCATAACTAATTTTTCATTAGATAATCTAGTTTCAGATAATTTGCTTGTTAATTTGAGGGAGGGTATTATTGAGGAATTTAATGATTTAAAACAATGGGAGATAAGGGCAAAAGAACTGATCAAAAAAATCAATGACCATTATCACAATCACTCCCAAAGAGTTAATTTGTTTTCGCTTATTCAAAATAAACCCTTAAAGATTGACACTTTATTCCAACAAGCTCAATCTAGATTAGTTTCTGTTAACAATGTTTACAATGATAATGTTTTGGGGATTATGATAAATAGGTTGGAAAATTTAAATGGAGAAGTCCAAGCCTATTTCAATAAATGGGCAAGAGATATAAACCTTGTTACTATTGTGCAAGCAGAGAAGGACAAAATTGAGGCAAGTTTTCATTATCTATAATGTGTATTTTAGTTATTAAACTTTGTATGTTCTTGAGACTCATATATTATTTTTTAATTGCAAAAAAAATATTAAAATTTGAAGAAAGAAGCACAATGTCTTAATGTGCATTTGAAAAATGCCCACAAAAATATCACTTTAGCGATTGCACTCAAAGAAAAGATTGTTTTGTTAAATAAATAGAACAACACTTTGAAAAAAATTATTAAAGAGCATGGAATGGATCAAAACATTTTATTGAAGTAAAAATAGATGTAGATTCAACTATTCTTTCAACTTGCGATGCAACAAATGAGGAGAGGGAAAATCTTAAAAATATTAATTCTGTTGTAGAGGATCTTGAGAAGGAAGGAGTTATTATGAAGGATACACAGGTAGGTCAAGCCAACGGGGTTTCAATGGAGGGTGATGGCAAGCAACAAGTGGGTGGAGAGTCTATTCTAGATAAATGTTATTTTATTTCAAAAAATTTATAATGTTCAAAATGACAATGATTTATATCATGTTTGTTTCAAAAACACTTGTTTTTTTAATACAATTTATAATGTCAATGATATCGTACACTTATTCCAAATACTTTGGGTATATAATTTTAATATTTTAAATACTTTAAATGTATTGTGTCAAGTTTAAATATTCAATGGAGATAAATCAGAGTAAATATTCTATGGAGTTATATTATTCTAGTAGTTGTATTATTTGAAAAAGTGTTGGTTGAATGCATTGTTTAAATATTCTTCAATCTAAACTATTGTGGAGGAAATGTTAAGAAATTTAACTATTGATATTATTTATGGTTATAATGTTACGTAACAACAATATAACATATATAGGTTGTGTTATAGTTGTTAGATTGAGTTATTATAGGGATATGTGGAGATTGTTGTGGAATTTGGAAATATGTGATCCTCAATTATAGGCAAAAAATATTTCTTATATATTTGTGTAATGGTTCAAATATAAATGTGAAATAAAATAATATTGGTGTGTTTAAAATATGTCTATCTTTTGGCTCAACACTTATTGCATGTATTAAATCTATGTATAAGCTTTCCAAATTACTATTATAAATAATTAAGATAATGAAAACAACAAATCTTAATAATTGGAGAAGTTTTAATGGAATGAGAACTGGTATCCTATGGTGCACTATGCATGTATACACATAAGACTTATATGCTTCAATGAATGTTATAGTGAATGCTCTGTAGAATGTTAATTAGAATTATGATTTCTTCTTAATGAATGACTTATATTACAAAGGTTATATATAAGTATTATTTGAAATACATAGAATTGTAATAGGACAAATAAAGTGCTTAATTCCAATCTATTGAATAAGATTCATAATTTTTACATGCAGGAAATATATTAAAGAATTTAAACTATTTGAAGATAAAATAATATGAAATATTGTAGAAAATAGTAATTACCATTCTTATCTAACAAAAAGTCAAGAAGATTTAAACTATGTGAAGATGAAAGAATATGAAATATTTCAGAAAATAGTAATTGCTTTACTTATCAAACTAAAATTTGGAAAATTGAAATAATCCTTGAGAAACTTGCTCATCGTAAGTGTGATCTGCATCTACCATAACATTATTGTATTCAATCTTGATATTTTCATTCTCTATATTGGTAGCTGTATTACTAACACCTCTTATTTCAACTAGAAAACTCCATGTTGTCAATGCTCTATCATAAGGCAAATTGTCCATAAAATAATGTGAAACATATAGTTTAAAGCAAGTCTTTAGATTTTTATCCAATATGTTTCTAAGTTTTGACTTCACAAAAGATAATGCACTAAACATTCGCTCATCTTCCACATAACCCAAAATCATTATTTGAACAAGTTTATATAATTTGAAATATTCACTAATACTTTCTTGTAAGATGCTACTTGGGTAATTTTTTTTCCATAGGCGTGTAATGACACCATTTTCTATTGGGTCACTTAAACACTAAAATTGATCCATCATTATAATCCCAAACTATGTTGACTGAGATGTCATTAATTATTTATTTAAAATACCATTAATCTGAACTCTATTCACATCTACATATTTATAGAAATACTTAACAATTGTACCAATGTATTTCTAAAATAAAATGCTAATATGTTCTTGATTGATAACACTATTCCAAAAAATGAGATTCACAACTCCCATGCCCTCCAATAACTCATCTCTTTGAAAATGTTCTTTGATCTCAGCTGATACACTTTGTGAGATTTTGCTTAATTTAATTTATGTTTTAGATAAAAAAAATATCATATAGTAGATGCGTCATAATTCCATATTAAGGTTTAATTCCCATAACTTCAAGTCTTCTAGATCATGTGTGCATTGGGATCTCAATGCCTTTTACCATGACACAAAGTTGATCATGTATATTGAATTTCAAATAACTCTTTAGATTCTAAAAATCTATCAAAATTTGCTAACTTTAAAAATAGGTTCATGAAATATTTCCTTTGATGTATATAATATATCTAATTATTGACATACTCATTTTCTCAAATGTATGATGTCAACAATATAGATAGATCTCTCTTGGGCATGTTTCATTAAATAGTTGATTTCCTTAAACATTGGAAAAATACTACATAATGTGAGTAATATTTAGATATCTGTTAAACAACACAATAAATCTTTTGCTTTATCAACTTTCCTATGATATTTATACATAAAACCTGTTAAAGATAGATATTTTTCAAAAATACTGTATGCAGGTTCATACATGGAAATCCATCTAGTTTCAACATCTTTTAGTAGTAGTTTACCACCATTCACACCAATTACAAATTTATGGAAATTCAAAAATATTTTTGGGTTGCTTGACATGTATGCATTCAAGTCACAAAAAAACTCTTCCACTTTTGTGACATTATTGAATGTGCTAACAATTTTATATGCAAGATTCATCTTATGAGCCATGCAATGAATTAGAATGATAAATGAAGAAATTTTTGTTTGAAGGCAAACACAAAGACCACTTCTATGCCTTGGCATCATTGATGCGCCATCAGTGCCAACAAAACCATCTTCATAGCTATGGCATAATCATCCATCCCATCTTTCTCTCTTAAATTGGATACAACTAATTTATGAAGGTTTTTTGCATTGCAATTTTCTACCATTTTATGGACAACTAATAGATGAGGTTGTCTTGAATATTTTTTAAAAGTATATGCATGCATGCAAACCCATGCTGTGTTGTCAACTATAGTGACCTCATCGATGGATAGTGATATAAATAGTGATCTCTTAACACTTTATTTTAAATCTTCCTTTTCAACCATTGCTAGACATTTTGCCATTTCCCAAGCACTACTATCTAACCAATGTGACTGGGGAATATCAAGAAACCCATTATGTTGAAATTTTTTTTTATAATCTAAAAAATTAGAAATGGGTCAGCCTTTTTTTAAATTGTGGAAAATAGTAGAGAACTTGTTTTATTATTTTTGAGAAATTAGATGTTTAATTTATAAATAATAAATGGGTCTGAGTAGATAAAATCAATAAATAATATGCAATAAATAAGCTAATAATTTATGAAATTTGACTATAATTAGGGCTTTTCTAAAAATATTAGTGAGAGAGAGAAACTTAAACTTATCTAATTTTGTGTTATTTCAACTGAAATAGGGTCTAGAAATCTATGTGCAGGCTTGGGAGACTATCGTAAACAAGAATCTGGTGTTCATTTTTTGATTGTATAGGAGTATTGAAAGTGGGACACCTTGGGTTTTGATGCTGCAGTCCTATCTTGGTGATGTTGTCTTGGTGATCTAAGATTTCTAAGTTTTGTGTGACCTTGTCTATGAAATATTGAAGCATGAAAGTCCATGGTGCTTATTGTGTACCTAATTTAGTCTTCAATACCCTAGGTCTTCTTTGTGCTTGAACTTGAATATAAAATTTGGAGAAAAGAGAGGAGTTAGTGTGTAAAAGATATGTTGGACACACTTAACACCTCGTGTGTAGGCATGTTACCTACATATTAATACTTCGAGGAGGGATAAAGCTATATGTAGTTCTCTTATTGAAGTTATTGGTATAATAGTATGATGAAAATGCAAGTAAATGTGAAACTAGGTGTACCTAAAATGATTAGGGACTGGTATAAAGGTTTGAATAATCTTGGAACAATATTAGATGGCTATATGTAGAGAATATGGAAGGTTGCTTGAGTGGTCTTACTTGTATTCTTGTTTCTCTCTTGAAAATGAGTGCCAACCCTTCTAAATAGAATTTGAATGGACTTTTATAGGGGATTTAATGATCGTGGGTTAAATGAATCTGTGTTAGGATGACATGAATTAGGATAAAGATTTAGAATAATGTGATTGTTAGAAGCCAAAATGTACTTGGACAATAATGCCAGAAACAAGACACCCTAAATTTCAACATTATAGTCCAAGTTTAGGTGCTATTGTCCATAGATGATGGGATATGGGGGGATATATTAAGCATGGAAAGATTAGTCTGGGTTTGTAAATATTTAGTCTAGGAGGTTATGGATGAATGGGAATCAGTGAAAATATACCTATGAGGGTCATGAGAGCAAACAAGATGGACCTATGGATTGGGTATCATTAGCCACACTCAAGTTACCAAATTTTGCATTTTATATGACTACATTTTTTCCCTCACTGCCCCTCTCCTCCCCCCCTCCTTTATTCTAGTGATGTAGCAAAGTGAAATACTAGGATAAATAAAAAATATAAAGTGTACTTGAACTTACCTATAAAGGTGAAGCTCATAAAGCTGTGTGATGATAGATGTGAGTAGAGAGAGCTTAGTGTGAAGTGTGAATCTACAATGAAAAACATAGATTAGATCAGTTCTTAATAGATACACTATATCTAAAATAAAAATGCACAAAATCTAGGTAAGAGAGAGAGAAGAAGAGAAAGGAACAAATACACCTCACCAGGTATGTGAACCAATACAAAACCTATTATGATACTGGATTGTGCTAGGTGTGTGTTGTACCAAAAGTAATATCACAAATGGAGTTGAGTGATCAATTCCCTAGAAGTGGCTCAAGAAAGCAAAGGTAGGCCTTTTGGCTCCATCATCACCTACTAACTGAAACTAATGAATCATGCATGTGTCAATCGATGTTTGGACTATGTGTCCAATCCCTTTGAATAAGTGGCTTAAGAATATAAAGGATGGGCCTTTGGCTCCATCGTTGTCTCATGAATTGAAGCTATGAAGTAATACCAATATGGAATATATGTCATATGAGATGGCTTTTGAAGCCCATGAATATACTGTGATATAACAATATTGATGTGGATAGCTAAATGTATGCTAGAAACTAGGCCACTCTTGACCATTTAGAAAGATGGAGATTAGGCTTGTATGAAATCCAATCCAAAATTAGTGCAATAGGCTTATGTGGAAGACAACTCAGAAACTCAGGTACTCGAGAAGTCAATCTTATATGAAATTCAAACTTAAAAAAAGATGCCAACCACTTACAGATAGAGTAAGGCACACAACTAATAAGAAATGCTTGAAAACTAAATTGAACTCAAAAAAAGGGGAGGATCAATGTGTCATGAAAATTGCTTCCAATCATTGGTATTTGGAACATGGATTCTAATCTAGAAGTTATATCAAATGCCTAATCTAAAACTGAAAGTGAGAGCCATCATGTCGTGCATGATGACCCCTATATCTGGATTCTCTGAGAAAAAAATATACTAAAACATGCTGAATCTAGACTGTACTGAGCTGATAAACCTATGATTGAACTCAATTTTTTGTCTGTTTCTAGAAAAATTGATTTTTCTACTGTCTAATGCTGTAGTCTAACTTTGGCACTATTGTCTAGGGCCAAATTTGGTAACTATTCTAGATTTTTTTCTATCTGCTTGGTTTGATATTTGTATTTTGTTTTGAGTGTTCTAAAAACTAATTTTTTGACCATTAGGATCTCTGATCTCTATGACAAAACCCTTTTTTGTTTCCCCCTCTTTTGAGGGTAGAAATGAAGACATTGTAATGACTACCCTTAGAATAAAGATCCCTATAAGTGTCTTATGATATATATATATATATATATATATATATATATATATATATATATATATATATATATATATATATATATATATATATACAAGATATCATGTGATATAACAATTTTTGTATCGAGAGATTGTTAGATCAATAGAGGTATGCCTAGATAGATATAAAAATATAATAACATGTGTAATGTATTGAACTATAATTGAAAGTGTTAGTTGTTAGTTGTTATCAAGGAGGGAAAGAGCATGATGTTCATCATGGCATCCAAGAAAGTGAGATAAAAGCATGATATGGATCATGGCATTGCAAAAACTGAGAAATAAACAAGCAAACAAGCACACAAGTCAAGAAGCAAGAAGCATACAAGGGTGTCCAAGGGGTCAAGCAAACAAGGGACATGGGCATATGTCACTCAAACTAGAAAACAAGCATACATGGCATGTTCAAATGCCATATACACACACAATAGAAAAAAACAAGATTGGCACAAGGGCCATAGGGACATAAAAGAGTACAAGCAAGGGACATTTGGCAAATGTCCAAAGGTACATACACATGAATAAAAGAAAAGGACATTAGCAAATGTCCTAAAACACATACAAGGCATGAAACAAGAACTGAGAAAAATGCAAACACATCAAACTACACTAACTAAGAAAGAAAAAAATGTATATACTAGAAGTGCAATTGCATCTAACTAATCAAATCAAGAATTGAAAGTATGCAAGACATGTTAGTACAAGATTAGGTATATACTAGGAAATACACAAGTGTAAGATACTAGTGAGTGTTGATATGGTAATCCATATAAGCTTAGTAAGTAATGTATGTCAACTTGATAAATAGAGTGTGTGGTGTAGGAATGACATAACTTGGATGGTCTAGTCATGTAGAAGATGCCCCTAGTGGATATGTATATCAATGTGTGTCTCAAATGTAGAAGTAGGATGCCCCCTCAATGGATAGAGTGAGTCAATCAAGGATCTGGGTGTCACTACACACATTCAAAAAAGATCAAGTAAAGCATGGTAATGTAGATAAATTGACAAATAATAGTATAGAACAAAAAATATAAGTCTAGCATAGTAGTAGCAGTGTAAAGCATGGATGATGCATATAATGGCAATATTTTTGTGTTTTAGATATATTTGAATGTTTTTAGATTTTGAAATGTTATATTGTTTTTTTTTTAGTCATTTTCTATTATATTGTGTTTTGAAATATTTGAGCTATGTATAATCAGTCATGAAGAGACTATGTACAAGAAAAAAATTGAGAAACTATATACAAGTGAGGCTGAGGAGAGATGATACTAAACAATGAGTCTCATGAAAGACTCCCTATCATGTTGTCCTGTATCAAAAAGATGTATTGTGCGTGAACATGAAGCATGATGGAAATGTTGAGACTATGGCCCTGAAAGTTGTGTATGCTGTAAGTGCTCTAAAATCTTTGAATTAGAAACCAAGGTCCCTCTATAACTCTAAGAAGTGGATGCAACTGTAGGGATCTTAGGGACCCATCTGAAAGTAGGAGAATCTCTCTGAACATGTGCTCTATGTGTAGATGCGTGAGATATTAATGAACTTGTTCAAGGTGTGAATATTATAGCTGGAAGCTGTCTAGAATTCTAAAGCTATGGAGGTGTATGAACCCTCTATACTAGTGATGGATACCTCAACTATGTCTAAAGTTGGACTGGAAGAAGAACTATAATAAGTGGAGGAGCTGAAACTATATCGGAAGGGGTACTAACCTGAGTGACAAAGCTATAACCATGGGTGTAATGAACCTATATATCTTCATACTTTTGGGTGATAGCATTTACCGCATGATATATTATAGGCATAGATATTGTAGTAGGTGTGAGATAAAATCTAGATGAACTAAGTTTGAAGAGAGGAGGGATAGATATAACTGTTAGTGTTTGCTTGTGTTTAGTAGTGATGGGGAGATACTTAAAATTAGCCAAAGAGTTAGATACATATAAGTAGAAACCATGTATAGCAATATGATTATAAATATCATTCCACATGATAGATAGAAAACAAGGTATAAAGAGCATGGAATTGTGCAAGGATGCATAAAAAACTTTGGCATGTGCTATGACATTTCTAATGTGTTTAGCATGATAAACTTAAAATTTTTTTCACATGAGAAATAGAAAGTAAAGGGTAAAGATCATGAATTTGTGCATAAAGGCATATAAACTTTTGACATATAACATAATATTTTAAATGCATTTGGCATGATAAACTTGAAAAATTTTCCACATGAGAAATAGAAAGTAGGGTAGAGATCATGAATTTTTGTGTGAAGGCATATAAGCTTTTGACATGTAACATAACATTTTGAATGGTTTTAGAAAAATGGAGTTGGTAATTATTTCGTATGAGCAAAAGAGAATATGCAAAAAGAATTTTGAAAATTTGTGCATTTTTGGCAATGAATATCATCCCATATAATGAAACATAAGCATGAAATGCAAATGATGAAGCTTTGTACTAACATATGATAGACTTCATCATTCATGTACATGATAGGGCCCATTATGGTTTCCTTGTTATTTACAAGAAATGTAAGAAAAATTTGTACATAAGTGAGAATCAATTTTGTAATTTGATTATGGATGTAAAGTGATACCTCAAGAAGCAAATAGGTGCTAATACATACAACTAGGGTTTTAACAATAATATTTTTGCAAAATACTATGGATTTTTGAAATTGAAATTGAATTTTTGAGTTAAATGTGCAAGTAAAAATTCAAAAAATTATGAAAAAATGCTTGATTTAATGAGGTCTAGTAAATGCAATTAGGGTTTTAAGTTTTTTTTTTGAAATTACTATGAATTTTTGAAAATTGAAGTGATTTTCTTATTTTAATATGCAACTAAAAATTTAGAAAATGATTGAAAAATTATTGGGAGTTAGTTGATGCAACTAGGGTTTTAAATAAAGTTAATTTTGAAATTATTATTGAATTTAAAAATTTAAATTAAATTTTTGATTTAAATGTGTGGGTAAAAAATTAGAAAATTATTGGATTAATGTTGAAAAATTACTGGGACCTAGTGTATGCAACTAGGGTTTGAAATAAATTTATTTTAAAATTTACTAATTTTTTTTAAAATTTGAGAGGAATTTATGATTTTAATATTCAAGAAAAAATTCAAAAATTAATGAGAAAAATTAGCCAGGAATTTACCCTAGGGTTTATATACAAAATTTGAAGTAAGTCAGGTTCACCAAATGATTTATTATTTTGAGAAATTAGATGTTTAATTCCTAAATAATAAATGGGTATGAGTAGATAAAATCAATAAATAATATGCAATAAATAAGCTACTAATTTATGAAATTTGACTGTAATTAAGGCTTTTCTAAAAAATAGTAGTGAGAGAGAGAGAATTATTATTTTTTGATTCTGTGCTATTCCAACTGAGACAGGGTCTAAAAATCTAAGTGTAGGCTTGGAAGACTATCAAAAATAGGAATCTAGAGTTTATTTCTTGATTGGATAGGAGCACTAAAAGAGGGACACCATGAGTTCCAACACAATAGTCCTATCTTGGCACTGTTGTCTTGGTTATCTAAGCTTTCTGGGTTTTGTGCGTCAAGTTTGTGTGACCCTACTTGTGAAATATTGAAACTTGAAAGTCCATAGAACTCGTTATGTACCTGGTTTCATCTTCAATACCCTAGGTCTTCTTTGTGCTTGAACTTGAATATAAAATTTGGAGAAAAGAGAGGAGGGGTAAGTGTGTAAAGGATACGCTGAATGCACTTCACACCTCGTATGTAGGCACACTACTTACATACCGATACTTCGAGGAGGGATCAAGTTATATGTAGTTCTCCCATTGAAGTGCTTGGTGCAATAGGGTGATGAGAATAAAAGTAAATGCAAAATTGAGTGTACTTATAATGACTAGGGACTGATATAAAGGTTTGAATAATCTTGGAATAATATTAGATGGCTATATGCAAAGAATAGGGAAGATTGCTTGAGTGGTCTTGCTTGTATTCTTACTTCTCTCTTGAAAATGAGAGTCAACCCTTCTAAATGGACTTTGAATGGAATTTTATAGGGGATTTAATGATCATGGTTTAAATTAATTTACATTAGGCTGCATGAATTAAGATAAAGATTCAAAAGAAAGTGACCGTTATAATCCAAAATACACTTGGACAATAGCGCCAAAAGCATGACACCTTGATTTTTAGTGTTGTAGTCCAAGTTTGGGCACTATTATCCATGGCTAATAGAAATTGGAAGGATGGATTAAGCATGCAAAGAGTAGTATAGGTATATAAGGGTTTAGTCTGAGAGGCAATAGATGACTGAGAATAAGTGAAAACATGCCTATGAGGGTCATAAAAGCAAGAAAGATGGACCTATGGATTGGGTGTCATTAGCCACACTCAAGTTACCAAATTTTATATTTTATATGGCTATAGAACTATACATATTTTGCCTTAAGATTAGACTACATAACTTTTTAAAATTGAGTTTTGATTGTTCTCCCTTTCTCAACAAGATGTTTTTATCATTCTGATCATTTTCATATTCATGTGCATATCTTACATGCATGCATTCTTCTCTATTTTTCTATCTATGTGTTCTTATTATCTGTCCATCTAGGTGCTTTACAGACACACACACACACACACACACACACACACACACACACACACACACACACACACATTCAGAATGTTTCTCAATTATTTCCAATTTAAGTTGCATTCTATGCTATTTTTCAAGTTTTCAACTGCATATTGTACATCTGCATTCTGTTGGAGGTTCATTGCCATTTTTTGGTTCTACAGGTTCTATAAATGGATATTTTGTATCCTAGTCAACTTGAAAAGACCTTCTTATTATCCATGTACTTCTTCTTTTTCAAATTTTTAGAGTGAAAATTTCAACAAAATTTGGTGTCTGAAGAGAACTATAATTATTTTTTGAAGTGTCTATATGAGTGTCTTCTCAGGGCATCATGTCATTAATAAAATATTTAGGTGGTGAGAAGTTATTGCGATTAATTTTTTCTAATGAAATAGTGTCATTATCTATATCGATTTCTACATTGAAATGGTTTTGAAATTATTTTAAAATTAAAAAAATCTATGATATTTAAAAAAAATGTTTCAGAATTACCTGTATTTGGAGTGCATGTCGTTTGTGAAATCTCCTTTCCTCAGTTTATAAAATAAGATAATATGTTAGATTTTATGGATATTTGCTATAGCATTTTACCCTTGCTGTTACTTCCTAATGCCATAGTAACTAAGGTAGGATGATGTATGACTCAAGATGCTATTACTTCCTAAAGAATTTAAATGTTGTTGAGTGGTAAAGTGTTTCCAGGTGGTGCAATGTTGATGAGCAATCACAATGGGGCACAATGATGTCGAGCGGTAAAGAGCTATCAAACGGGTAGAGTTATTAAGTGGTAATTGTTGTCAACTAGTTCAGTGCTGATAGTCTGCTATCATGTGACACAATGTTACTACATGATGTAGTGATACTATGTGGCACAATGATATCAGATAGTGTATTACTATCGAATAGTTTGGTTTTGCCAGGTGACAGTTTGTTATTGTGTGACATAGTGCTATTTCATAGCTTAACACTACTAGATGGTATGTTACTACTAGATGATGTGTTGTTGCAAGGTGGTCAGTGTTGCTAGGTGGTAGCCTTTTGTCATGCAACATAGTGCTACCATACAACATCATGTTGCTAGATGGTGTATTGATATCAAGCGCTATATTGATGTGGGGCAATCAGGTGCTTCCAGGCATCATAGTTATATTAGGCAGTTGAAAGTGGTTGGGTGACACAATAAAACCTTAAGGCTCAAGATCTTGGTAATACGATAAAGAAAGATACTTCGGTGGTAAGTTAGTGACCTTTGGGAACACACACACACACACACACACACACACACACACACACACACACACACACACACATAATTATTTTAAAGCATTAGTGAGCCGACCCCTAAAAAAATAACATCATAAAATTTTAGGTGAATGGGTTCTATGTCGTATCGAAAAAATTACCAATTTCATATTCCCCAAACCATAATATTCATGAATTAACGAATATTCACCCCTAAAATTTATCCTGATAGGTGGAATAGTGGGTGCAGTAAACTATTATATTGAGACAAAGCAAATTAGACCCAAATAATATCATCAATCCCTGTTCAAAATATTATATGTATTATGAACGACCAACGTTAGAAACTTGTAGTGCAAATATATTAATGAATTATATGTGCACAACCAATATGGATATATAGATAAAATTCTATTAACATCCATAACACCAAAAAAGTTAGACCAATCAATGCAAATGAAATTAATGAAAACCTAACAGAAGCAAGAAACTACCATGTGAGAGAGAAAAAAATAGTTTTTTGCCACGGATATGCTTAGGACACCACTTAGATGAACCCATGTGTATCTACAGTCGCCTAGACATATTTATAGTCGTATCTCAGCCATATCAAACCCAAACCCATAAGGGAAAATATATCTCAAAAGCATAAAATGAAATCAAGTAATCAGTGAAGAATAGAACAAGGTAGCAAGGTTACTAAATTGGAATTCCTCATCCATATGTCTAAGTTTCAATGACTAGGTCCAACATAATGTGGACTGGTAAATGATGGTAGAATATTGAAAACTCTAAACATAATTTTACAATACGAAATGAGTTACAAGTTGCATTAATATTTTTATAAAATTACAATATCGAACAACAACCAATAATCACAAAAAACCCCTGCAAGAATACATGAGACCATAAGAGGCTACAAAAATAAAAAATAAATAATATACTCACTTTCCCTAACCTTGTCATGAAGCTTGCCAAAATCCTTATCATTCCTCATCGCCAGTTACTTATTGGAGCGGGAGTACAAAATTTAATAGATAGTAATGGGGATGGGTGCCTCATTTGCGCATGAATGCAGTATGTGTTGAACAATTGCGAGTAGGTGCATCGCCCATCCCTTGTAATGAAAAAACACCACCACTGCAAGTATTAAATGAGCAATTAAACCTAGATACCATGACTAAGCGAAGCAAATGCCTTTAAATATACAAATCCAACAATAACATCTTAATATTTCAACTAATGAAAGGAAATAAAAGATAATATTCTACGTGTTTGGTTACAAATCCTGCAACTTATCTATACAAAACAACTACATATTTCTCAATATACCAAACATCGCACTTTGATTAGATATAGTAGTAGAGAATAATAAATAGTTACATGAAAATGAAGGCAAGAGATATCCCTCTGGAACTAATAATAAAAATTATTTGATTTCAATACATTTTATTCAATATTTTTCTGATAATAATATATAATTTTTCTTTTTTTTTAAGATTATTTAAAATTTAACATGTATACACATTTAAAGAGGGGAAAAAAGTAAAAAACAATGTATGTTGATTGATTGAAAAGTTAAAAATTATTGTCATTATTGACTTGATTGATTTTTGTAAGACTTGGTGTGACATATATAGAAGGTGACATATCTCATGGAATTGCTTATTTTTCCTGCAATAATTATTATAATAAATATATTTCTCATATTAATCTCAATATGTACTCACTTTCAAATTTTAAAAAAATATTTTAAAATTAAGAATTCACTCTCATACTTTTCTCCAATTGTATTATTTATTTTTGATACATATCTTATGTGAAGACACTATGTAAAGGGTGATTGTTTTTATCTTACATCTAATTATGATAAGTAATTGATTTTACTTGCAGTGTATTTTTGTTCACATGAATATTGAGCATCAATTGCAAGGGTTAATCTAGATCATTATATGAAGAAGAATGGTTACAAACATTTATTTATACAAGTTAAATTGTGGAAGTGGTTATGGATTTTGGTTTAACTTCCAAAAAATTATATATAGGTTTATGTTTTTTTTTGGGTTTATTTTAAGAATTTAATTAAAAATATATTTTTGAGCTTATAAAAATCGTAATATCTTGATTATATGAAAGTAGTTTTTAATTTTATAATTCACTTACAAAGTTTTAATAAATTGTAATTACTAGCATATAGAAATAACAAGGGGCACAAAGTGCCAAGTTCCTGTGAGGTAATTTGTAGAGTATTTTTGAAGACATGGAATATATGAAATGCTTATTTTATGTATACTATATGGACATTCAAAGTTTAAAAAAATATCATAATACATTTCCTGAACCCATAAACAATGTATATGACAAAATGTTTAACCATAACCTAATGACCTACAATTGTAGAATATATCAACTAAAGTTGTGATTGCTTCTAGTGATTGTGGATTTGGCTATCCTTCCAAGCAATCAACATTCATAGTAGCCTTTGGTGATCTAGTTCATAAACTATAATTTATCAACTAGAGTTGTGATTGCCTCTGGGGATTGTGGATTTGACTATGCTTCCAAAGCAATCAACATTCACAGTAGCCTTTGCTGTTCTAGTTCATAAACTATAGGATTTATCAACTAAAGTTGTGACTGCCTCTAGTGATTGTGGATTTGGTTATCCTTACAAAGCAATCAACATTCATTGATAAGTAATTGATTTTTTTATGGCTGTGTATTTGATTTTACTTGTAGTGTATTTTTGTTCACATGAATATTGAGCATTGGTTGCAAGGGTTAATCTAGATCATTAAATGAATAAGAATGGTTACAAACATTTATTTATATAAGTTAAATTGTGGAAGTGGTTATGGGTCTTGGTTTTACTTCCAATAAATTATATCTAGGCTTACATTTTTTTTGTTTGTTTTAAGAATTTAATAAAAAAACATTTTTGAGCTCATAAAAATTGTGATATCTTGACCATATGAAAGTAGTTTTTAATTTTATAATTCACTTACAAATTTTTAATAAAATGTAATTGTTGGAATATAGAAATAACAAGGGGCGCGAAGTGCCAAGTCCATATGGGGTAGTTTGCAAAGGATTTTTGGGGACATGAAATGTATGAAATGCATGTATACTATATGGACATTCAAAGTTCAAAAAAATATCATAATACATTCCTTAAAACCATAAACAATGTATATGACAAAATGTTCAACCATAACCTGATGACCTAGAATTGTAAAATTTATCAACTAGAGTTATGATTGCTTCTAGTGATTGTGGATTTGGCTAAAGCAATCGACATTCACAGTAGCCTTTGGTGATCTAGTTCATAAACTATAGAATTTATCAACTAGATTTGTGACTGCCTCTGGTGATTGTGGATTTGGCTATCATTCTAAAGCAATCAACATTCACATCATCACAAAATAGTAGTATCCATTAAATGGGTAAACTATTGAAGGCATTTAACTATTTGATATATGGTAGTGCTGTCTAGTCTTGTAGAGATTTTATCCATGAAAAGAGTTTTTGTTAGCCCAAAAATCATGTCCCCTGCACATATGACCAGTTCAAAAGATTGTCATTCATCAAAAGCAAATACTTACATAAATAGTTCTAGTTTATGAGACTTGTCACTTATGTCTAAAATTTTAATTTCTATGTGAATGTACTTACCTTGATTTCTTTTTTCGATGTAACCTATAACAATAGAAATTCATAAAAAAACAACATTACAATATATAACGAGAATAAGAATTTTTTTTCAATACCTCATGTAAGAAATCTGCAGTGCCCTTTCTCTCAGGGCATTTGAATCCACAACTTTCAAAAAACTATCAAAAAGGTTAAATTTCTATGGTGCACGCTGTAGTAGGGACATGAGAATAGTGGCATACATTAAATGGCTAAACTATTGAAGGCATTTAACTATTAGATATATGGTAGAGCCATCTAATCTTGTAGATATTTTATCCATGAAAAGAGTTTTTGTTGGCCCAACAATCATCTCCCCTACACATATGACCAATAAAAAATATTATCATTCATCAAAAGCATATACTTACATGAACAACTCTAGTTTATGAGACTTATCACATTGGGTCTAAGGTTCATCTGCAAGATGTCTAAAAGTTCAACTTCTCTATCAATGTACTTTCCATTACTGTTGCCTATAGAAAATAAGTAATCATTCATTTTTGCTAAAACTTTGTATTGAAGCTTTAGCTTGTGGGAAGATTCTGGCTTGTTTCTCACTTTAAACAAGCAGATAAATCTATTGTTTCTCTAAATCTCATCTCTCCTACATGTAAGTCATGTTGACTTATGTAAGCAAATGTTTTCTAAGGGACAAAATCCTCCAAACTATGGCCATTGTAAGTGATTTCTCCCTTCACCTGAAATAATATAAAGTGCAATACAAACCAACAAGCTCTAACCTTCAATCTAAAGTCTAATTTTTAAGGTGAAACTAGTAGTAGTGTTGTTTTTCCAGACCCGTGAATCTCAAGAGCAAGTGTTTGTGAATCTCAAGAGCAGGGGTTTGTGAATCTCAATACACATTTTGAAATATAAGTGACTTTGAAACCTTAGATAAGACAAGAGAGTTATCAAGGAACAATAGCTTCAAAAGATATTTTTTAAGAAACTCCAATTTTTTTAAAACTTTGACAAGTTAAGATGAATTCAACTAAGTATAACTAGTAAAATTGTAGGGGCAACGTTAGGTCATCTAAACAAAATTCAGCAAGTAAGCCCATTTTGTGAATCTCAAGAGCACATGTTTGTGAATCTCAATAAACATTTTACAATATAAGTGGATTTGAAATGTTGGATAAGACAACAGAGTTATCAAAGAACAATAACTTTAGAACATATTTTGCATGATATGAATAATCAATCAAGTCCTTCACTAATAAGGAGAAGGATCAAAATTTGTAGCTCTATAATAGATAAATCATGAGGAAGATCAGAAAAAAAATTGTAGCTATCAAAGAGAACAAAATTTTATTTTTATATTAATTTTTTATGAATATTAAGAGGATTTGTGTATTCCACTCATGCTTAGAATATTAAGGTGCACCATCATTTCATTAGAGAGAAGGTCCTACATGGGAAGATTGACTTAGTTTTTAGGCTAACAAAGGAGCAGCTAGAAGATAACTTCATCAAGCCTCTTTGCCAACCCTTATTAGGGATTACATTTTGAGAAGGAATGTTATTTACTTCATATAGATGGATTTCTTCTTCTTCTTCTTCCTTTTTTTAAGGAGTGCAAATGCATAAATAAATCCAATCTAGCAAGTGTATCTCAAAAGACAGACATCGAGAAGGTAGGATATAAAAGTATTAACAATAAATAAAACCACAAATTTAGCCATTGAATAACCAGGCCATTAGTAAAATTCCATAATTAACATGGAGGAATAATTAAATATGGAAGAACCACTTGCTTGAGGAGAAGATCAACATGGAGCTTTGTTTTGAACCCTCCCCTTAATTGATTTGAAGCTTGAGTTATTTTTTTGCTGAAGCATGTTGGGAGGACAATTTGATCAAGTTAGGTACTTGAAGGATGAGTTTATGAATCGATCCCCAACCAAGAGTAGTTTTGAAAAATAAAAAAGGCAAAGGAATTGAATCACTCCAAAGGGTGATTTCTTATACATCTGGTGTTCCCAAATGGGCATTTATTTATTATATTGTTCAAATCTCAAAATTTATTGTATTTTGACACCCAATACAAGTGCAAGTAATATTTCATACAAACAAAGGGGCATATGTCCTACCAAGTACATATCGATATGGGAAATGTGATATTAGTAAAGCTGACTACTAGGCTATCAGATAGTACAACAATTATGATGCATGTTGTGGGTTTTGACAATAAGTAAATGTACCCAACTCCTTTAAACAAGTGTTAGGGGCAATCAATAAATGTACTAGCTACGCTCTGAGTTATCTTTTTGAGGTCAATGATGGGAGTGTATTGAACTATTAAAAACTTATAAAGTGGCACAGTGGCTAATTAATGAAAACTTCTAATTGCATGAAATTTCTGGCTCTATAGAGCAAATCATTTCAATGTCTCAATATACATGAAGTATGTAATGACATGTACTTTTTTTGCACCAATTAAATTACATGAAATAATATTTTTTATTTAGAATGTTAAAAAACTTGCTATTACTTTTCAGCACGCACATTAATGTCCTACCATTGGTTAATAGTAGAAAGAATAATCCCAAGTTAATGTAAAATGAATCCAACAGTTTATGCCCACAGGACTAATAACTACTTTCATGATGTAAAGTAGGTTTTAATTTTACATATCATTAAAGGAACTTGAAAATTTATAATAAAATATAATTGATAAATTAGTTACCATAATAAATTTTATATTATTAATTAGGTTTTAATTTTTCTAGTCATTAATCTATGAAACCTAATTCAAAAACTAAAGCAAGTAGATTCTTTTTTCTATAAACATTCTATATAAAATATTAATAATATATTAATTCATTAAATTTAGTTTACTCTTACAAATTATTAAAATAAAATTTTAAATTAACTATTAATTTATAATAAAGAGAACATCTTTTTAAATTAATAAATTGGGATCTTCAATTAAAAAAATACCTCCCAATTTGGTGAGTTAAATAATTAGTAATATTTTAAATTATAAGTAAAAAAAATATTATATTATCTTTGTTTTCGTACTTATGATTAATTGATTGATTAAGTGTAATGAACGGAATTAGTATAATACTTAATGTCTATAGATTAGAGATTCAAAAAAATTAATACTATAAATAATAAGAAAAATATAAAAATTATGTATTTTTCACAGAAGAAAAGTACGAAGGTGGATCATCAGAGTTATCACACCATTTTTCTCAACCAAAAAAGAAAAAAATCTGTAAAACCCTAAAAATCTTATTTCTTTTCTTTATCTTTATTTTGAAAAACTAACTGTCAAATAATAAGAAAAATATATATAAAAAAAATTAAAAAATTATCAGGTTATCCTTCGCAATAGTAAAATAAATTAACTCTATAAAATCCTAACAATCAATTTCCTTATCTTGAAAAACTAATTGCTAAATAATTTAAAAAAAACAGAAAAATGTACTTTTATAGAAAAGGAGGAAGCAGGAACCATAAAAATTATCAGTCCATCCTTAGGGAAAAAAAATAAAAAACACTAAGATTCTTTCTTTATCATTATCTTGAAACACTAAGATATTTTTCTTTATCATTATCTTGAAAAACTAGCTGACAAATACGATGTGATAGTTGCATACTATGGACGGCACTTTTGAAGGCCAAGTAAAAGCTCAGATGCCCCACCTTCCTACCTGTTATTGTTCTTGGTCTTCAATGGTCCCTCTTTTGGTACTCGGATCTGCTAAGTTAGTGTCCCCCAATTCCGCTACTTTCCGTGTTATAGAGCATCTGCCTACCCGCGAATGGCCCGCTCAGCCAATTTTTACAGTTATAAAAGAAATCCCCGGGTCACAAGTTGCTACGCGTCAATGCAAAGATGGAAGCACAGAGGCAGCAAATTCACGTGGTGATGCTCCCATGGCTGGCACAAGGTCACATTAATCCTTTCTTCAATCTCTCCAAGTCCTTAGTAAGCCACAGGGCCATAAAAGTGTCGTTAGTATCAACCCCTGTCAATATATCCCGGTTGACCCCTCGCTTGCAGGGCCAACCGATTGAGCTTGTGGAATTGCCACTGCCGTCTGTTGACGGACTGCCTCCTGGTGCCGAATGCACAGCAGACATTAAACCAGAAATTGCGCATCTGCTTCACCAGGCATTCGATCAATTGGAGGAGCCGTTTGAAACCCTGGTGCGCCGCCTTTCACCGGATTTCGTAGTCTTTGATATGGTGGGGCCTTGGGCTGCCGCCGTGGCCGCACGGCTGGGAATATCGAGCCTTGTCTTCTCCGTCTACAGTCCCGCGCTGTTCAGTTATTGGCTCAGCCAGGTCATGCATGGAGGAAGCAACGACAAAACGGCGGAGGATCTGACCCGACCCACGCCCGGCTATCCTTCCGCGGTCACAACGTGGAGGTTGTTCGAAGCGAGGCTTTTGTTGTCGTCCATCGTGAATTACGGCGATCGGGTATGGGCGTGCTGTCAACAGTCATGCGGAATACTGATAAAATCGTGCTTTGAAGAGGAAGACAAGTATCTGAAATATCTAAGGGATTTCAGCGGAAAGCCCGTTGTTTCAGTAGGTCCGTTGATTCTGCCTGAGGTTGGGGCGGCAGTGGACGATAAGTCCGGAGATTACATGATAAATTGGCTGGACAAGCAACAGCCCTCCTCCGTGGTGTTTGTGTCCTTCGGAAGCGAGTCGTTTCTGTCGGCGGCACAGATAACGGAACTGGCCTTGGCGCTAGAGGACACCGGGATGCCCTTCCTCTGGTCATTGCGCGTGCCACAGTCTCCTGATCGCGGGGGGACATCTTCGTCGGCGTTGTTGCCAGAGGAGTTCGAGGCTCGAACGCGTGACCGGGGGCTGGTGGTTGGAGGGTGGATACCTCAGCAGCGCATCATTTCACATAGTTCAGTCGGGTGCTACGTTACTCACGGCGGGTGGAGCTCGGTGATAGAGGCGTGGCTCTACTCCGGGTTGCCGCTGGTGTTGATTCCGCTGCGGCATGACCAGGGGGTTAACTGCAGGCAGATTGCACTGGAATTGAAAGCAGGAATTGAAGTGGAAAGAGGGATGGAGGAGGGGTCATTTGGCAAGGAAGATGTGAGTAAGGCCGTGCGTGGGGTGATGGATAAGGAAGAGATTCGATGGAGGGTGCAGCAACTTCGTGGTGTTATACGCCTCAACATCGAACGTCAGGAATCGTTCATTGAAGAGGTTGTTGATCACATGAGTAACGTGGTCGTGACTAATAAGTAATGCGTGCTTCACCGTTGCCCATTTTCTTGTGATTATTAAGGTAATAAGATGGTTGTTGTGGAAGAATTATATCTATTTCAAACACAGGAATTGACACCATGTAATGAAGAATTGTAAGAAAGAATATAGAACCACCAAGGAAATGAGGGATAGTAATCAACCGCAATCATAATGCTAAACACATGTAGACAACATAAAACTATATTATAAATCACATCATGTAGCCACTCATTGCCATATCCACACCAAGAAAACATGTCAACATAAAGATGAAAATAAACTATGTGATCCTTAAAATTAACGGGTCCACAAACCCCCTAGACTCATTGGTTCTATTTTGGAATGGCAACATGATATTAAATGTGGCACTACATTTGAGGTATGGTACAATGGTCTATATAATATTTATCTATTGATTATGGTGACCACCATATTTCTCCACGTGGCCTCACAATTTCAATTAAGATTGGGTATTGATCTATATTTTAACATGTTTGCACTATATTAAATAAGCTTTAGTTTTAATACAAAGAGGTCATGTTTGTTCACATGTCATTATCATGTTGACACGGGGCCATGTGATGAGACACCAATCACTTAGTTATGTAGAGGAGTTTATGAGGTGTGGACAAAAGTATATAAATAACATAAAATATGATAATAATTATCAATAAATAAATAATATATAAAAGAGCCCAAACTCGATTAATATTTAATAATCTGCTTAAGTAAAGGTGAGTTTAGGTGAAGTGTTACATACTTCCTCTCTTTAGTAAACATTTTCGCTTAATTTTTGTTGTTAAATTTAGTATGCTCATCACTACATCCATCCAATATTAATGGCATTTCTAATATGATAACATCAATATAACATCTCGTTTATGTACCTAATAATAACAAAAGTAACATATATCTCTTTCATATGGGTCAATTTTTATTTTAATTTTTTCACATAATTATAGATTTCACACAAATACATAATTTTTTTAAAAAATGGAATACAAAACATGAACAAAATAATTTTAACACATCTCCTCAGGGTAGTAGTAGATATCACATACAAGATTCAAGTTTGGAGTTTGAAAAAGTATATAAAAGGTCATTATTTAATTTATACACCTATCTAGATGAATTCAAGAAGACAATTTGTCGATTGGGTACGCGGTTCAAAAGTTACATGTTATACTAACTTGCTTTTAGTCCCTAAAACAAGATTTTCCTATGAGAGAAAACATGTTACCATATATTCATTTTCTTGTTTGTAATATAATCCTATAGGGGTTACATTAAGACTTCCATATAAATTGTAGGATCTTATGATTCATCTTTATCTATGACAGTTTGCATGCAATGACTGTACAAAGTTCATTATGCTTTTCCCCTTAGGAACATGAAGATTATCTTAAGGGATGTGTTTGAACACATAAAAAATTTAATTTGTGCATTGAAAGAGAGTGTAATAATGTCATTTATGTGTTTATATTCACATCTAGACATTTTTGCAAAGCTAGTTCATCAATTGGGTGTGCCTTTCAAAATTTATGCGTAACTCAAACCAGCTTTTGGTCCCTAGATCAAGTTTTCACTGTGAGATAGAATGTGTTGATGTTTTTTCCTCATATTGAGTGGATGATAATACCCCTGAGTATGCTTATAAGACTACCTTATGAAAGTTTATGAGTTTATGGTCTGTAAAAACCCCTCATAGTTTGTGTGCAACAACTAAACAAAGTTCATTTTTTCCCTTAAGAACTAGAAATTTCTCTTAAAGGATGTGTTTGACCACTGCACATTTTGAGTATGAGAGTAGATAAATGATGGAGGTAATTATATAATTTATATTCCCATCCAGATGCATCTATAAAAACAATTCATCAATTTGGTGCAAGGTTCATAAGTTGCGTGTTATACTAACCATAATTTGGCACCAAAAGTAAGTTTTGATTACGAGAGAAAATAATTTGGATATTATTCCTCATCATGAGTGGAAGAAAATTTTCATGTATATTCTTAGAGGAATACACTATTCAACTTTAGGAGCTTATGATTTTTATCTACCCCTCATAGTTTCCCTATAATGGCTACGCAAAATTTGTTCTAGTTTTTCCTTTAAGAATGAGAAGATTATCCTAAGATATGTATCCGAATGCTGTCAAGTTTTGACTATATGGACTAAAAAAGGGAGGAATAAGGATAATATTTAATTTATTTTCCCATCTAGATGTCTCCGTCAAGATGGTTCATCGATTGGGTGCATAGTTCAAACATTGCATGTTATACCGACAAACTCTTGGTCCCCAAAGAAATTTTTTGATGCGATAGAAAGCATGAAAATGATCATTTCTCATTTTGAGTGGAATAAAATCATACAATTGGGTTCTTATAGGGATCCCCATTCATTTATAAAAGGTTAAAATTTGTCTCCACCCCTCATAGCTTCTCTCTAATGGCTGCACAAAATTTGTGCTATTTTTTCCCTTAAGAATGACAAGATTATTTTTATGGATGTGTCTAACCACTTGAAAATTTTGAGTTTAGAAGCTAAAAAAGGTATAAGAAGGAAATTATTGAATTTTAATGACCATCAGTGTGGTTCCATGAAGAGGGTTCATTGATTGGGTACATAGTTCAAAAGTTGCATGTTATATTGACCAACTTTTGGTCTTTAAAGTAAGTTTTCGCTACTATATAAAATATACCACCATATATTCCTCATCTCAAGTGGAAGATGATATCTTAAAGGGAGATTATTTTAACCCCTCATGAAATTTTATGAGCTAATGATTCATCTCTACATTGCATGGTTTCACTGCAAAGACTGCACAAAGTTCATTTTATTTTTCCCCTTAAGAACAATAAGATTATATTAAGGGATGCATCTAACCACATATAATTTCAAATTATGGGGGATGACAGAGGGTGAATGACTTCCAATTTTAAATTTATATTTCCATCTAGATGTGTCCGTAAAGACGGTTCATTGATTAGGCACACGGTTCAAAAGTTGCACATTATATTGATTAACTTTTCATCCCCAAAGCAAGTTTTCATTATGAGAGAAAACATGCCTAAAATTATTCCTCATCTCTTGTGGTAGATAATACTTTGAGGGATACACCAAGGAATCTCTATTGAAACTTTATGATCTCACTTTTAGTCTCTCTTCTCACGATTTCACTGCAATAGTTGTAAAAAATATGTTTCATTTCCCCTTTAAGAACGACAAGATTATATTTAGGGGTGCATATTATTGCTTACAATTTCCAACTCTAAGGGTTGATGAACAGTGTAAAAATGTCATTATTTTAATTATACACCCATTAGGATGTGTTTTATTAATTAGGTTCATTGTTGAATATTTGTGCATTATAAAAACCAATGTGTGTCCCTAAAATAAGTTTTATGTGTGGGAGAAAACATACCTCCATTTCTTCTTCATATCATGAAGAAGATAATTCTCTATGGAGTTATTATAAAACTTAAATTTATAACTATATGAGCTTATGATTCATCTATAACCCTTACAATTTGCTTGCATGATTGCACAAACTTCATTCTATTTTTCATCTTATGCAAGTGATGATTCTGTTCAAAGATGCATTCAATCATTTTAAATTTTTTGACTCTAGGGGATAACAGAGGGTAGATGGACATTATTTCATTTAAACACCCATTTTTATGTGTCTAAGAGTATAATTTGTCGATTGGGTGCATATTTGAAATGTTGCACTTTATACTGACTAATGTTTTATACCTAAAGCAAGTTTTCACTACAAGACTAAACATGACGTTATTTATTCCTCATATTGAGTGGAAGATAATGATTCAAATTTTGAGTAGAATACTCCATGAAATTTTAATATCTTATGATTCATCTCTACCACTCATAGTTTCGCTACAATGGATACGCAAAGATCACTACATTTTCCCATTTAACGATAATATTCTCTTCAAGGCTATGTTTGACCACTTGTAAGTTTCAAGTCTAAAGGAAAATAGAGGGTGAATGAAGTCCATTATTTTATTTTTACACCCATATAAATGGTTATGTGAATAAGGTTTGTCTATTTGGTACAAGGTTCAAAACCTGTGTGTTATGCTGACAAACTTTTGGTCCCTAAAATAATTATTCGTTGAGATACAAAACATGTCACTATTTCATCCTAATATCAAGTAGAAGAGAATCCTCTAATGAATTCTTATAATAATCCCCCATGAAACTATAGGAGATTACATTTTATTTGTTCCACTTATGGTTTTCTTGTAATGGCTACACAATGTTTGTTTTGCTTTCCACCTTAAAGAAAGACAAGATTCTCTTTAGGAATACATCCCAATATCTGAAAGTGTTGAGTCTAAGGATTGATTTAGGGTATATTAAGGCCATTATTATGTTTGTATGCCAATTTAGATGTGTCTGTTAAGATAGTTCATCAATTAGGCAGATGATTGGAATTTTATATGTTATATTGACCAACTTTTGGTCCCTAAAGCAAGTTTTCACTATGAGAGAAAACTTACCTCCATTTATTTATCATTTAGTGTGGAAAATAATTCCATATGGGGTTCTTATATGACTCTCTCATGCAAGTTTAGGAGTTTACATTTCATCTCTAACACTCATGGTTTCAATGAAAAGGCCACACAAAGTTTGTTTCAATTTTCCCTAAATAACAAGAAGATTATCTTAATGGATGTGTCATGTTTCCTATAATTTTTGAGTTTGAGGGCCAACATGAGGGTAGACGAAGGAAATTGTTGAATTTATATGCCTATGCAGATGTGTTCACAAATATGGTTCATCAATTAGGTACATGGTTCAAAAATTGTGTGTTATACTAATCAATGTTGTGTCCCTTAAACAAGTTTATACTAAAAGAGAAAAAGAATCACCATTTTTTCCTCATATCAAGTGGAAAATAATACTCAAAGGGGTACTTAAAGGATTTTCACATGAAACTATAGTATCTTACCATTTGTCTTTATCCCTTAGAGTTTTAATACAATGACTATGTGAATTTCATTTCATTTTCCTCTTTAAGAATTATAAGATTATCTTCAGGGATGCATCTGGTCATTCGAATGTTTACAATTCATAGACTAATGGAGGGTGGATTAAGATCATTTATTTAATCCCATTTTTACATCTATCTTCCAATACAATTAATCTATTTGACACACAATTAAATAATTATATGTTATACTGACCAACTTTTGGTCCCTTAAGCAAGTTTTTTATGCGAGAAATTTTTTTGGCATGATTTATTCATCATCTTAAGTGGATGATAATCCTCTAAAATATGCTTAAATGACTCCCTTGTGCAACTTTAAGAGCTTACAATTTGTCTTGTCCTCGCAGTATCACTACAATGGATACACAAAGTTTTTTATATTTTTCCCCCTTAAAGAATGATATTATTCTCTTTAGGGATGGACTCGACCTCCTAAAATTTTTGAGTCCAGGGGCTGATGGATGGTATAAAAATTTAATTATTTCCTTTATACACCCATATGTATATTCCAAAAAGACCATTCATCAAATGTGTACATGATTTAAAATTTAAGTATTATACTAACCAACTTTTGGTCCCTAAATAGAATATTTGTTATGTGGGAAAGTGTGACGCCATTTATTCATCATCTTTAATGGAATAAAATCCTTTTATGAGTGCTCAAAGGACTCCCACAGGCAAACTTATGAGTTGATGGTTCATCTCTACCCCTCACGGTTTGCCTACAACGGTTGCACAATTTTTTTTAAAATAATTTTTCCCTGAATAACGACAAGATTATCTTCATTGATGCATTTGTTTGACTAAAAGTATCAAGTTTAGGGGCCATGAAGGGAGGATGATGTGGGCTAATAGAAGATAAACTTATAAGGGGTGCTTAGAGGACTTTCACATGCAACTTCAAGGTCTTATAATTCGCCTAAGTGGTTTTAAATCACATTCCAAATTTATTCTATTTTTAAGATACATGTCACAAACAACTTCTCAATTTTGATCTAAGTTTTCCATAATTATAATATTTTTTAGACATAGTTTCTAAACAATAATCATGAAAGCTAAAAATTAGTTATCCATTCATTGATACAACCATGCTATGAAACATTATCCATTTATTAATAATTTCAAGTAGGATAATGTAATAAACAACCAAAAAAAAAATGATATTGATATATAAAAATTAAATTTGTATACACAAATTATAAAAGTGTATTATTCATATAGATATGTCAAATAGTATGTATATGTATCCAAATTGTACCATAATGATATACAAAATGGGTCATATTGGCATACAATCTAGATCATATAGGCATAAAAATTTGGCCATATAAGCATACAAAGTGGGATATATAAGTATACAAAGCTGGACATATAAACACACAAAACTTGCCATATCAACATATAAAATAAAATGTGCCTACAACTATACTTAGCATTGCAACTAACTCTCATGTTTCTTAGTGCCTCCAAATAAATTGTGCCTTGTCACCATAGATGTATAACCTAGGGTGTTTGATGTATAATTAAGGGGAGAGACTCTCCTCTCAACTTTTAAAGAATCAAATGTATGTGACACAACTTAAAAAAGCTATTTCAGCAGCACAACATAAAAATTAGAAAATAACTCACTAAATTGATATATGGAAAATGAAATAGTTTCGAAGAACAAAATTTTTCAATAAGGTGTCACTACATGCTAGCTAAAGGGCTACCTAGGATTGCACGACCTTGAATATATCAGTGGTGGTAAATAGTATGGTGAGTGTGTGTGTGTGTGTGTGTGGGGTAAGATATGTATATATACAAATACATATATATGTATTTTTATATATACATATATGGAGTAAGATATGTATATATATAAATACATATATATGTATTTGTATTTATACATATCTTACTATATGTGTGTGTGTGTGTGTGTGTGTGTGTGTGTGTGTGTGTGTGTGTGTGCATATAAATATAAATATAATGTAGAGTACTATTACTTGAGGTTTAAAAACATATTTTTAAGATGTTTTCAATAGTCTTTAATTCTAAATCAAAACATGTTGGAGAGATATTATATTTTAAGATACAACTGAAATGTTAATCACAAATTATTGCGATCCAAATGGAGTACCCATGAACATCTCTCATCATCTATACAAGCAATAATTGAAAAAGTTCAATTATAAATCAAAATAAATCTATTTTAAAATAAACTCAAATTATTCCTTCTACATAAAAAAGATAGAGAATAATTTGAAATTATAATCATATTGTTATTTGTTATAGTCTAGACTAAGGAGTGATAACATTTGCCATCATCTATAACACTATATAACCTATTTTAATAAATTAAAAATATTTCTTTTGTATAAAGAAAGAGTGTAGGACGGATAAAAAGAAAGAGAAAATAATGATAATGAGAGAAAGTGTGAGAGGGAGTGGCACAATGGGAGTTCCAATTAAAAATAGTCATAAAAATGGACCTTAACTATGAGATTAATGATGATAACCATCTTGTATACAATGGGTTGCATGGCACCTTCATTCCTCGAACATTTGAAATCCTATGATTGACTGGGGAAAAAACATAATGAGAATTATTCTTTTCATAAACATATGACGATGAGAAAGAAAGGAAAAGACTACAAAATTTATAAAGGGAAAATAAAGGTGATCTTAATTTGAATAAAAGTGATTCATATGCCATGATGAAGAGAATTGGGAAATCCTAAGAGATGGGAATTTGAAAAAAAAAAACCCACTTTATTTATGTCCTGAACTGACATGGGTAAACAATATATCTCTGTGACGTTCAGCGGAGAATGAATGGCGAAGGAGAAAAACATGTACAATATTAAATGTGATTCCTTTAGGTCTTGAGGAGGAGACACATCCATTTAGGGGGGAAATCAATCGGATTAGGAAGAATAAGGAAAATAAGAAATTTTGGAACAGAGAATTGGAAGGGCAGATTGTTAACACTTTGGCAGTATAAAATCTAGGTAAAATGCAACTTTCATTGTGTCTTGTGGGCCTCTTTCTCTTTTTTAAAAAGATGTGGCTACATGAAAATCCGTGATTTTGTTTATTGTGAAAAAAAATTGCTTTTTTATAACTGCATTTTATGCTATTTGCTTTGTCGAAGGTTAAGATTTACGCTAATGATATGTGGATTTTATTTTGATTATGTCAATTTACTCGTGGACATTTAGATTTTAAGACAGTGGCTGGACCGCTTTGATTGTTTCTATGTTATTCTTTTCCTTGTATTGTGTTTCTATCATCTGTGTTATTTCTGTGGGTGGGTTTAAAAAGGATAAGAACATAACTTCGTATTTGGAAGTGCGTTCACATCTACCAGCACTATTATTACAGTTATATAGTATATGTGTCTTGGCTAGAGCATTGGGAGAGGTGATTAAGTCTCAGGCTCAGTGTTTTTGGGGTAAACATTTTATTTTAACTTCACGTTATTATGATTTATCTCTGTTTAATATGATGTTGTAAGAAACAAGAAATGGATAAACATGTCGGCAGCGAAAATGTGATGAGAAACATGATTGAAAAAGGTTGTGTATATTTGTTTACATAGTTCGGTAAAGAACTGAGTTATGTGTCAAATGGATTGTGCGGGTTATTGATGGTTAGGAAACTTGGAAAGTGTTATTCAGACACTGCATCTCCTCAAGCTTGCTTAAGAGCAAGAAACCTGTAAAGGGCTCAGCTTCCCTAATTTGCTTTTTATTAAGTTGTCTATGCAAATCATAGGGTCCTTTGTGGCTAGAAGCATCTAAAAGGCATAGGAAAAGATTAAACCATGGCTTCTCTGGAATGGTTCAGGTTTTTGAGATGGATTATCTATTAACACCCACTCTCTCTAGTGGTCCCCTGTTATTAATTTTAACGAAGTGCCCATGGTAGAGGTCCCTTGGATCAATGCTCTCAAGTTCTTCTGAAGGGGTAGTCATACTACCCAGGTTATCTACTACAGGGAATCTCGTTCTTGGCTACCCTGGGAGGAGGTGAAAGCCAATTTCAGTTAGCCAATTTGGACCAAGAATCTTACCAAGGGATGCTTAATGCCATGCTGCCTTCCATGCTCCACAAAGTCTCTGTTTACTCCACTCGTCCATGGTGGAAGGACTACAAGTGGTATGTGGAGACCCCCTTTCCCAATTACACTCGTCGACTTGGCTATAGATTGCTCACCCCCCATTTGCCCATGGTGAACAAGCTCAATACCCGTTGGGGGCTACATTCATCTATTACCATGTGGAGCTTCCGCTTTAACACTGTTTGAGAGGCTTGTGTGGAGCTTAAGCTTGCACATTTTGCTTGGTGTATACTGCACCAAGGCTTACGTATTGGTAGAAGACTTGTCTAGCTAGGAGTTCCCCTTCCTACTTGCATTTTCTATGGCCACCTTGAGATGCTTCTACATCTTTTCTAGTATTGTTTCAAAGCTCAAAGGGTTTGGACTTGGATCCACAATCTCTTTAGGTCTTTCCAGCGCGAATTTTCTCTTTGGCAACCAATCCCTCTTCGAGATAAACCCATGATGCCCTTTAAATACACCCAAGTTTGGCATACTTTTAGAGTGGAGATTCTCTTTCGGCTTTGGAAAGAAAGAAATAATTCTATGTTTAACAATGCTTTCGCTGATTGTAATGTCTCTGCTTTGAGTAAGTCCTCTATCATCTCCAATGTTCTTCTGCAAATTCAAGTTCAAGATAATAAAGTTGCTATGGATTCTGCCATCTCTGCTTAGGGATCCCAAACTGGAGGATAGAACTGCTCTACTGCCTCGTGGTGGACATCGTTGTAGCCGTTCCCAACACCGTTCTCACATCTACACTCCGTACCAGTGCATGACCCCTTCTGGGTAGTAGCGAGGGTGGCAACCTCGGCCTCCTTCCCTTGCTAGGCAGGACAACTGGGATGCTCCTCCTCCTCCTCCTTTGTGTCTAGATGCTTGGGGGTGCCACTTGGAGGCTGAGCGGACGTGATGGACAAGTTCCCCAAGCTCTCTCCGGCCATTTCGCCCACTCAGACATAGAAAGAAGATGACATGACACTATTCAAGCTACTAGCTGGGAGCCTATTCCAGATGGTAATAACTTGCTAAGATCGGGTTGGGATCCCAATGATATGGATCCTCTGCCTTCTGGGCTTGCTCTTGTTGCTTAAAGTTATCTTTTGTTATGACCTTATGACTTATTCCTAAGCTTTGTCTAGTTATTTGTAGTGCTTCTATTTTTAGTTTGCAAGCTTTACCTAATGTGACTGCATGGCGTGCTCTCATACCACCTATATATTTTTATGAATTTTGTGTATATTTTTATTAAGTTAATATACAAATATATTTCATATATATATATATATGGTTACATATAAAAAACCATATATATATATATATATATATATAATTAATACTTCAATTTTATTATTATGTTTTAATATATTTATAATATATATTAAAATTTATTATATATAATTAAAAAATTCACAACATAAATTAAATAAATCTACGAAAATAAACGCCAAAATAATCTTTAAAAGTCCCAAAGGAAAGCAATTCTTGTATACATCCATATTGCAGTTAATTTTTAATTAAAATTAAGATGAAAATCTAAAAAGTTGTGATAAAATTAAAACCTAAGAAGTGATAAAAATAAAATTTTATATAAATCTAAAGAAACGGAGAAACGGCCATTCCCGTTCGGTTGCCGTTTCCATCTGTAAAACGTACGACACCTTGCAACCGTCGCGTTTCGTGCTACAGGGGTTTGACATAAAAATCTTTTATTGCTTTAGTTTGGAAAATTTCCTATGATTTACCACTTGGAGATGACTTTTATTACTTTTTAAATCCATGCATAACCCATTCCTTTTTAGTTCACAAGTTTTGTAAATAAAAATTATCAATAAAGTAGAATGTTGCAGTCTTATTTTAAGTTGGGTTAAAACATTGGGTTATGTAATAAGTGATGAGCAGAGTAATCAGAGGATTTTTCATGTTATCTTATATGGACGGTGTGCATTCGTCATGGGGGTAGTCAGCTAGAACATAATATTAAATTATATTTTTGTCTGATATATTCATTTGATCACATGGAGACCAGCGTATGAGTGAGTGAATTATGAAGTCATGGTGCACCTGTTCTTAATTTTATTTCCAAAATATTAAATAAGATTAGTTAAAGTGTGAATAATTATTATTGTGTAGTGATAAGAGTTCAATTTTAAAGCTAACAATGTTATATTTATTTTATTGAGAGAATATATATATATATAAATAATTGGTAAATATAAATTTTAAAGGACTTTATTTTTATGAGAAAAAAATCAAAGATAGTTAAGAAAATCATATAATATAATAGTATTTGGAAGAAAGATTAAAAAGTTATTTAATATTAGAATACTAATATAAAATAGCAATTGTTGCTAAAAGATACTAAATTAAGAAGCAATTAAGATCTTTCAAAATTATTTTCCTTTCATAATTTAAAGGTCATGTTTAAAGGTTCTAATTTCCTTTTACCTTTTCCTTTTTTTATATTACTCATCATATCATCATCCATTCTCCTCCTCTTTTTGAATCAGGGAAAAATAGAAATGGAAATTTCAAAAGTATTGTTAAGTTTATGATTCAACAGTGGAATCTTGAGTAACAAAATTTTACCTTCAACATTATATTTTAATGAAGTCTGAACATTCAAGCTTTCAATTAAATTTACGTTAAATGTTTTTTGGGTATCCTTAATTACAACCTTCTCACATAAAATTAAAAAAATTACAGGTATTTTCGGAACCATTTATGAAACTTCACTTTTATATTCACTCATAATTTTCTTATTCACTTAAATTATTTGAAAATAAGATTATGAAATGTTTAGGAAAGAAAATAGAACATCATATTATTCTTTTAAAAATTAAAATTGAATGTTAATGTTGTTTACTAATGTTCATGTTCTCTGTTAAAAAAAATAATGTTGTTGAGTGCCTTGTAAAAACGTAACAACTCATCATATATAGATTGGAAATTTGATTATTTGTAAATAAAAATATATGCTACTAATAAAATTTTATTGAAATAGATAAATTCGATTAACATTATGCTCTCTTTTTTCATTATAAAATAAATTAAGTGATGAATCAACTTAGGAAAAAAAAAAAAGAGAAAAAGAAAAAGAAAAAAAAAAAAGAGAAAAAAGAAAAGAAAAGTGATTCCCCCATCTTATTCGAAACTCTCAATATAAGAGAAGAGACCAAGTGAATAAAAAGAAAAGAAGAGATCCAAATTTTAATGTTGTGTACATTCTGTCAGTTAACAGAAATCTTCCCTTTTACTTGTATGAGGGAAATGAAGGATAACTAAAATTTAGTTCACCCGATTCAGAATTTCAATATAATAAACAGAATATTCAGATAATGTTAAATAAATTTAAATGCCAATTCTTGCATTCAAATTTTAATTGAGAAGATAATTAAATGAAAATGATATGTATCAATTTATTTTATATAAATTATTTAAGATATGCATGTTAAACTATTTATTTTAATAAGATAATATTTTTTATAATAATTTAATTTTACAATTTTATGGTAAATTATATATAATATTTATAAATTAATTATGATTATTTGTAATTTATTTATTTATTATGATTTGTTCATATTTTTTTTATTATTATAATTATTTATAAATATGATGTGATAAAATTTATATATTATTTATAAATTATTATATCGATATAAATATTTTTTACACTGATATTTAGAAGGAGGTGAAAGGGTGTGAGTGGGTTGGCAATTAATTAATTAAAACTCAACTTCATAAATAATAATAATAATAAAATGAATAAGTGTGGAAGAGTGTAATTAATAATTAATTGGAAGTCGATTTATGAAAAATAAATAAAACATTAATATAAATAAATGTGAAATAATATATTTAATAATTAATTAAAAATCCATTTTTTGGAAAATATATTTAAATAAATTAATAAAATTTTTTATTTCAAATTTTATTACTTTTTGAAAAATATATTTAAATAGATTAATGACTTCTATAATTAAATAGATTAATTATATTTTATGTAGATGAATCATATTTTATATTTAATTAACTAGTTCTAGTTAATGTATCTTAGGTATCAATAATCATATTATATAAAATTAGTGATGGAGATCGAATCAATGTTAATCACATTAGATTAGTAAATCATCTGGGTGATAATAACCAATAAATCATAGGTGATAGGTATAATCTACTGGTAAATAATATATTAAATAGATGGTTAATGTGGATTATTCACAGTATTCATTTCATATTAACATAGAATAATCTATTGGCGGTAATTATTTAATTAATTATTTTTAACGAAAAATAAATATGTATGATTGTTAATGTTAGTTTTGTTTTTTAAAATATGATATTTAAATATTTAATTAATTTTATATTAGAGTTATGAGTTTTATATCATTATAGTTTTATAATGTGTTTTTCCAAATAAATTATAATTAAAAATAGAAATTTTCATTTATATTGATATAATTTTATATATAATTGCTAATTTTAGTTATTTTTTTTAAAATATAATATTTAAATACTTAATTAAATTTATATTAAGATTATGACTTTTATATCATTTTATGAGTATGTCATTTTAAGATTAATTAGTTATTATATATATATTTTATATACTAACATACATATTTTAGATAAATTTATGTAAAATATACCTAGAGATATTATACACAAATTTATATAAGATATGTATTAAATTGGATGCCAATTAAATTAGTTTATATATATAATTCACCTATCATATATTCTAACATGAAAGGTAAATAAATAAATCATAACATAATAAAATATATATAAATAAATAATAATTATTTTTTTAAAAGTAAATTAAATTACAACAATAAATATAATTCACTTATGATATAAATATATAATTAAATTCTTTTATAATGAAATAAATAAAAATAAAATAAAATAATAATTCTTTTGTCATTTTATTAAATAATTACAGTTTAAATAAATTAAAAAAAAATGTGTATAATTTTTTTAATGTCTGTTTTAAAATAATTAAATGTTAACACATTCAAGTCCATATATTATTGTTGTTTAATTATCTACTAAAGTTTAAATTTCAAAAAATATTAAAAAAAAATCAACAGCTTAACAAAGTTGGCCAGGTGCATTTGTCATTTATTTCTACTATTCATAACTGGGCCTGGCGTACAGGAGAAGGAAAGGAAATTAAAATTATCATTTTGGAATTAACTGGGCCTTTGCGCCACTGTGTTAGTAAAGTTCGCAGGAGGTTATAAAATCTCCCACAGCAGATGTGAGGCCGCTAGTGTTTGCAATTGAATGAGCAGACTCATTTGACTTCCACAACCGTAGTAGATTGCTATGATTTATAAATACAAAGAATCCACGTAGTTAGTGTAATAAGTAGCCCTCCTTTAATTGCACTGCGTTATTTATGAAGCCACCTAGACCAGGGAATCTTATAAATTAATGGTGAAAATTAATTAAATTATATTATAACTGCAAATCAAAAAACTAATTTAGTGGTTTTATATCTGGACGCTGCACAGGAACACTCTTTAAAGAGTTCCCTGTGTTTTTGGACGTTCAGAATTCGAAGGTGGGGTCTCTTTTAGCTCCGAAGCACCCTGAGTGAAGTGGTATTTTAAGATTCTAACTTTAAGCTCTGGATCGTATCATAAGTGCACATGGTTAGTTATAATGTAATCAATATATTCATGTTACTCTGGATTAATCATGACTGCATTCATATCATTGTTACATATTAGTATCAGACCATGATTCAATATTTTTGGCCTTTGACCTAACTATGCATTTTTATTATGTTCAATTAAAAATAATTTGTAAATTTATTTTAAGTAGAATTTCCTTAGCATTATTGGGTTGACCGTATTTTCTTGTACTTGTAGGTATACAAGATGGATCTCAACAATTCTAAGCATGGGAGAAACACCGACCTTTTGATTAAGATAGTACTACCTAGGGAATATGTCAAAGATAGAGAAGAGGTTGTACCCTGAAGGCCTCTTGACTTGCAAATATTTGTAGTGTTCAAAGATCACATGGATAGAAAGTTCCCGGAAATGGAAATAGATCATAAATCATTCAAATAGTGGGAATGTGAACATAGTGTTCATGATGAAAGAGATCTTAATTTAATTTTATAATAAATCTTAAATATATAATAAATTAAAATTAAAAGAGCACCTTGTATTTAGATATACATTATATTATGAGACATATGGTATGTTTTATTTGGCGTTTAATGATTTTTTCAAGAATTTTTATTTTTAGAAATTGTATATTTTTAGAATTAGATGTCAATTTCAATTGAATTTTGTCTCATAGGTTAATGATAGTGTTTAGAGTATTTCAAGAGATTTTTAGAGTAGCACGCACTTACATGCAAAACTTACTATAAATAACCGCTGCTATTTTTTTTTAGATTTCAGTTTTTCAAAATTCTTACATGACAACTCTAAATTTCGAGTTGAGGTTTATTTAAGCATGGTTTAGGTTTATAATTATTTCAAGTCATTCAACACGAATCAACTCTGACTTATTGTTTTAGATTTTGGCCCATTGGTAATTTTATTATCTTGATAGTTTTCAGTTTCATTATTTGGTATCAGAGCAAGTTCAAATCTTTGAGGATTAAAAAATGATGAGAGGATGAAGAGGTATTACACAGATGAACTGAATTATACAAGAGCTACAGAGGCAAGTGGAACAATTAACCGAGGTTATCACCAATCAACAGAGAAAACAAGGTAGTGATGAGGAAGACACAGATCGTGATAAAGAAATTCAACAAGAAGAAGAACATTAAGAATAACCACCACCAATGGAAGAGATGATGGTTTTGGATTTAGAAGGAATAAATAAGGAATCAAAGTTGATGTCCCAGATTATGGAGGTAGTTTAAAACCAAAGGAGTTGATAGATTGGATGAATAGCATTAAAAGTTCTTCGAGTGGAAGACTATGATAAAAGACAAGGTAAAGTTTGCATGCAAAAAATTGAAAGGTCATGCAATGATTTGGTGAGATCACTTTCAGAAAGAGAGACAAATAAAAGGTAAAGAGAAGGTTAATTCATGGAAAAATATGGAGGAGCCGAGAAAAAAATTTCTTCCTTTGGATTATACACAAACCCCATACAGAAGATTTTAAAATTTGAGGCAAAAAGATCACAATATACAAGAGTATACAAATAAATTTTATAAGATTTCCATACGAGTGGAACATGGTGAAACAAAAGAATAGATGGCTGCAAGGTATGTAAATGGTTTGAAATTTTCAATTCAAAGTGAATTAAGCATGCATAAAATACTTTACATGGAGGAGGCTTATCAATTAGCTTTGAAGGCAGAAGAAAAACAAAATAGACAAAATTTTAAAAGAATGTCTTTTGGTTTAAGAAGAGGTGGATCCCCTCCGAATAGGGGATGAGGTGGGTTTAATACCAGTAGAGGTGGGTCTAATACCAATAAAGGTAAATCATGATGTGGTGCAAAAAGACAAGATGACAATAGGCAAGGGTTTCAATACCAACAAAGAGGAAGAATATTTCAGAGAGGATGAGGCTATGGTGATGTTAGAGGATGGTTTATGAATTAGCGTAAATCTTATGTCTATTATGTTATGGATAAGAGAGGCACAGATCATTTGAGTGACCACACTATCAAGATCAAGAAAGGAGGAAAGAAGATCACCCAAAAGTAAATATAGTTGAGGCTAAAATAAAAGAGTAGAATACTAAAGTTACACTAGCAGATGTTGGATAGAATCTCATGATGAGAAGAACTATGATCGCTCCAAGGAAGGAACAAGTGAAAAATAAAGAAGGTGGTGATGCTTGGCTACGATCAAATATTTTTTGAATAAGATGTACTTTGGGTAGAAAGGTAGGCAAAGTAATTATAGTTGGTGGTAGTTGTGAAAATATGATTTTAAAAAAAATGATAGATAAACTATGTTTGTATTTTGAAAAACATCCTAATCCTTATTGGATTTCATAGTTTATTAAAGGGAGAGAAGTTACAATAGATAAAAGGTGCTTAATCATGTTTTCTATAGAAAAGAGATATAATGATGAAATATGGTGTGATGTTATTCTGATCGATGCATGCCATGTGTTATTGGAGAGACCATGGTAATTTGATGGAAAAGTAATTCATTATGGAGCAAATAATACACACATTTTTTATAAAGGTGGTACAAATTTAGTTTTGTTACCTCTTAAAGAAGAGGAGAAGACATAAAACATAGTCTTTACTAAATAATTTATCCAATATATGAAGGTGGTACGCTGTTGTTATGTATTGGTGGTAAAGGATGAAGAAACAAAAATGGTGCCAATGCCAACAGAAACAACAAGAGTGTTGAAAGGATATTCAAATGTTATCCCTGATGAGTTTCTAGATGGTTTACCACCGAAGAGAGATATTCAACATCACATTGATTTAATTTTAGGATCAACTCCACCCAATCAATTAGCTTATAAGATGACTCCAACAAAACATGCAAAAGTAAATAAATAGGCTATTGAATTGCTAAGAAAGAAGGTGATAAGGGAGAGTATGAATCTATGTGCAACACCAGCAATGCTAACTCTAAATAAAGATGAAAGATGAAGAATGTGTGTGGATAGTAGAAGAATTAACAAAATTACAATAAATTATAGGTTTCCTATACCTTGTTTAGATGATATAATGGATGTGCTTGTAGGAGCAAAATATTTTACTAAGAATGTTCTAAGGAGTGGTTATTATCAGATTCAAATTCATGAAGGAGATAAGTGGAAAACTGCATTCAAGACTAGGGACAACTTATATGAGTGGATGGTGATGCCATTTAGATTATCTGATGCACATAGCACATTTATGAGGGTGATGAAAATAGTGTTATAAAAATATATTGGTAAGTTTATGGTTATTTATTTTGATGATATTTTGATATTTTTTAGACCAAAGAAGAACACTTACAACATTTGAGAATGGTAATCAGAGTTTTTTAACAACAAATATTTGTTAATTCATGAATATTCTAATTTTTAGATTTTAGTTTTGGTAAATTTTTAGAGTTGACAGATAGGATTAGATCACCAAAATTTTAAGGATATATATTATTTTGGGGGTTGGCTCACCAACCATTTACGACATTATCTTCAAAAATAGTTTAATTCACCACATATATATACCCCTCGATCTTGATATCAAACAACAAAATATTTTTGAATGCTAATTAACTAAATGACATAGTCGAATGATCACAATGAACAATATGGCTGAATGACAATGTTGAATGATGCTGCCAAACTAGAAAAAGAATAAAGAAACCAAAATTTCAAACCTTGAAAGACAAAAAAATCTAACATGTGCACCTTTGAATCAAAAATTGGTGAAGCTATCTCTGGTAAACATATCATAGATCAAGTGGATAGCTTTAGAATGCATACAAAAACATATGAACTAGCCAAAAAAATGGGCCACATTAAAAAAGGAGAAACCTTGGGGGACATAAAAATTGAACCCATGAAACAGTTCAATTTTTATGTCACTAAGGGTTTCATCTTTTTCAATGACATTTTTTTGGTGAGCTTGTATGCTCTGAATAGATTATGGAGTGCTAAAACCTGAGGCCTGACTCTTGAGGGCATAAATCTAATACAATGGCCATACCTGCAACTCATCTAAAAAGGCTGGTCTCACCTACACAACACTCACCAATGGAATTGAATGGATTGACCAAATGACTCTTCTAAATGATGGAGTTGAATAGTAGAGCTAAATGGCATAGTCGAATGACTCTTTTGAATAGTAGAGCTAAATGGTTCGATCAAATGATAAATCCTAATAGCTTGATTGGTGGCAGATCTAGATGGTTCTACTCTCAGTAGAGCCAAATGACTCGACCAAATGTCAAAGCCACATGGCTCATCTGGTGCAAAGTCTAATGGCTCAACCATTGTTAGAGTTCAATGACTCAGTTTGTGGGAGAACTGAGTGGCTCTACCCACAACAGGGTTAAATGGTTGTCGGTGATAGAGTTGAACATGATAACATCATTCAACTCTATCATGGGTAGAGCTATTACACTCTACCATCAGTAGAGCCATTCAGTTTTACCATGGGAAGAGTCATGTAGCTCTGTCACATACAGAGCCATTCATCTCTCCCTAAAGAAGAAGAGCCCTACGTACAAAATAATCGAGCCACACTAAAGAAGAGCTATTGGCTTGGAAATACCTAATTTTTAAGTGAAGGTGTATATGTCAAAAATAATGTGTAATCTATTTGGTACTTGAATCTATGTGATGGAATGGTGATTTAAAGAACATTTCAGACATGTTAATTCACCAAAGCTATGAATCAGATTCACCTAAATGAATCTAAGGGGGTTTAGGATATGGCCTCTTAAAATAAACCTTGATGGTAATGGATTTATTAAGAAAAGAGAAGTTGTATGAAAATTTAAAAAAGTACAGGTTTATATAGAATAATTTGGTATATTTGGGATTTGTAGTTTCATTAGTTGGTGTGAAAATAGATGAAGAAACATAAAGGCAATTCTTGAGTGGCCTATTCCAAAAATCATTATAAAGGTAATAAGTTTCCATGGATTAACAACTTTTTACAGAAAATTTATTAAAAAATTTAGTAGTATTGTGGCATCAATAACAGATTGCATGAGATGGAAGGAATTTGCATGGACTAGAGTAGCTACAGAAAGATTTGAATTTTTGAAGAAGAAGATTATAGAAAGACCAATTTTAACATTACCAAATTTTTTTAAAAATGTTTAAGGTTTATTTTGATACTTCATTTATGGGAATTGGTTCTGTGCTGAGTCAAGAAGGAAAGCCAATAACATATTTCAATGAGAAATTGAATGAGGTAAGAACAAAGTATTTTGCATATGATGTTGAAATTTATACAATTATACAAGCATTAAAACATTGGATGCATTACTTGGTGCCTAAGAAGTTTATACTATTTACAGATCATGAGGCTTTGAAGTATGTGATTACACAAAAGAAGTTGAATAGTAGGCATGTAAAGTGGGTTTTTTTTCTTGCAGGGGTATACTTTTGTGTTAAAACATAAATTAGGAAAACAAAATTAGGTAGCTAATGCATTAAGTAGGAGAGTAGCATTATTAACTACTATGATGAGTGAAGTAGTTAGATTTGAAGCTATCAAAGAATTATATGATACTGATCCATATTTTGGTAAGGTAATTGAGTAGTGCAAGAATCCATTAATATGTGAGATAGTTGTTATTATTGATGAGTATATTATACAAGAAGGTTATCTCTTCAAAGGGAAACAATTATGCATTCTAATTGGGTCTCTACGAGACAATATAATAAGAGAATTACATACTGGCAATTTGGTTGGACATTTTAGTAAGACGAAGACAATAGCTTTGGTGGAGGAAAAGTATTTTTGGCCAAATATGAAGAGCGATGTGACAAGGTATGTTTCAAGGTACAAAATATGTCAAATGGTTAAAAGATATGCACAAAATAATAGACTATACATGCCATTACCATTTCTAAAGGGGCCATGGATAGATTTGAGTATGGATTTTATGTTGGAATTGTCAAACACACAGAGAGGTAACGATTCAATTTTTGTTATTGTAGATAGATTTTATATAGTGGTTCATTTCATTGCATGTAATAAAACCAATGATTCTATTAGAGTTGCACAATTATTTTTTAAGTATATTGTGAGTTTGCATGGTGTTCTAAAAACTATTACTTTAGAAAGGGACATAAAAAATTTAAGTCATTTTTGGAGGATTTTATGAAATAAGATAGGTACTAAGATACAATTAAGTAGTGCATATCACCCACAAACATATAGACAAATAGAAGTTGTGAATAGGATCTTGGAAAATTTGTTGAGATGCATAGTGGGAGAGAAGCCAAAGAAATGGGACTTGGCCTTACCATAAGCTGAGTTTGCATATAAAAATTTAGTGAACAGATCAATAGGAAAGTCACCATTTTAAATTTTTTATGGGAGAAATCCTATGGGTATTTTAGATTTGGTAAAATTTTCAATTGTAGATTGAATTAGTGATGATGCAGAAGCATTTGCAGAGCATATGCAATAGTTTCAAGGAGTAAGAAGAAATTTTCAAGAAAGTAATGAGAAATATAAATCAGTAGTAGAAGTCAAAAGAAGATCAAAGGTATTTGAAGAAGGAGAGTTGGTAATGGTTTACTTGAGGAAAGAAATATTTCCATAAGTCATGTACAACAAGTTGAAGTATAAGAAAATTGAACCATGCATAATTTGAATAAAATCAATGATAATGCTTATGAGGTGAGTTTACCACATAATTGTGATATATATTTAGTATTTAATGTTTTAAATTTATATGAATTCTATGGAGAAGATGGTGAAGATGATGAAGATAAATAAAAAAATTGGGAGCCATAGGTTCCAAAAAAGAAGAAAGAAAAAATAGTGTAGGGTTTGGATATGAAGATAGTGAGCACAAGACAAGGGAATTATAACATGTAATTGGTGTAGTGAGAAATATTGCAATAATAAGACAACACTTGGATTATAGAATGGGAGATGAAGAAGATTGATAAAGACAAATGGTAGTAGTATAATCAGGGCAACTCGTAGGAGCTGAGTTGTTTTCAACTAGAGGAGAATGATGGAGAAAAAATAGGCCAATCTTTTAGAGGTCATAAATTTTGACCCCTAGTTCCATTTGAACCCTTCCATACACCAAAATGACCATCTTAAAATTTTTTATGCTGTCTTAAGCCACTCTATCCACTTAGAGTTAATTTCAATATTTTTTGGAGGCTATACATGATCATCTGAGGGTCTAAAATTAGCATTTAATAATTTTTTGGGAAATTTATATTTTTATAAATTGTATATTTTTAGAACCAAATGTCAAATTTAGTTCAATTTCATCCCACAAGTTAATTATAGTGTTTAGATTATTTTAAGATATTTTTAGAGCTACACACGCTTTCATGTAAAACTTACTATAAATCATAGCTACTAAAAATAGACATTTTTTTTAAGATTTTAGTCTTTTTGACTTTTGGCATGTCAACTCTAAATTTTGAGTTAAAGCTTATTCAAGCATGGTTTAGATTTGTAATTATTTCAATTCATTCAATAGGAATCAATTTTGAGTTATTATTTCAGATCTTGGACTACTGGTAATTTTATTGTCTTGATAGTTTTTAATTTCATTATCAAAGCTCTCTAAAAGATCTTATTTATATTGAGGATCAAAATTATGTATCCCTAATCATCAGATAGAAGATCAGACATAGATATGACCTTCGTAAGACTTGTTAGTACAATTCCCTTTTTCTATGTTCAAATTCAAATTTTATTCTTCAACATTAATTTTAGAGGCATAAAAATATCCACTATTCTTCTTGGCAGTCAATAATTTTTAGAACAAATATCTCAATAATTTAAATTTTGTGTTTTATATTTTATCTCCTTTTTATCTTGCATATTATTATTTGAAAGGTAATTTTATTAGAGTCCAATTAACTTGTTATAGTTATTATTGATCATTAACAATATATTCATATATACATATGGATAAGTGCATGGAATTAAGGAAAAATTATGCAGATATTTACCATAATACGCATGTGTTATATACATTATGTAAATGCATAATATATATAATATGTATGCATTACTTTAAACTAGACTCAGAAATACTGAACTTAAATGCGTATGTGTTATAACGTGTATGTGATATAACATGTATATGTTTTGTTTAGTGAAAATAACATGTATGCATTATAACACATATGCATTACCTTCACATTACACAAAAAGGTAGGAAATATATATTAAAATGGGTATATGGTTTACTAAAATAAATATGAAGTATAGGTTTACATTTATACTATTACTTTTATATAACTTATATCTTAAATTTATTTTAGCAAATATAAAAAATTAGGGTCACTCAACATCTGATAGAGTTGGTCTCACAAATGTACATCTTACGATGTGGAAGATAGTTTCTAAAAGTCTAATTTAAGATAGTTTTTTAAAATTTAATTTGGTCATTACTTTGGTATGTTTAGGGTCTTAGTATTGAACCTAGGGATTTTAGGGCATAACTTTTGCAAATTGTGTCTATTTTTGGTAAACATATAGTCATTTTTTATATTTTTATGCTTTATATATTTCTTATTGGAATTTGTAGGAGTCTTAGGTTTATTAAAATATAAGTTTATAAGCCAATAAATTTAAATTCAATCCAAAATGGTGTGATTTGGACAACATAGGTCACATTGATGACTTGAGCACATCAAACAACCATTTTATGTTGATTTCACTTGCTCATCATCCCTCCCTCATCCCTAGTCACTTTGTCCTCATCCCTTATCATCTCTAATCTCTCCCTCCTTCTATAACATCATGACTAATCACTCTCTTATTGGCCCTCACCATATCTCATCATATCTAATCACTCCCTCATCATACCTAATCACTCATTCATTGACCCTCACCATCTCTCATCATCGCTAATCATTGCATCATTATCCCTAATCACTCCATTATTGACCCTCACCATCCCTCATCATCTCTAATCACTCCCTTATTATCCCTAATCATTCCCTCATTGAACATCACCATTCCTTACCATCCCTAATTACTAATTCATCACCTCTCATCCTCCCTAATCACTCCTTAATTGACCCTCACCATCCCTCATTACTCCCTCATCTTCCTTAATTATTCCCTCATTGACCTTCACCATCCCTCATCATCTCTAATGACTTATTCATCTTCCCTCATCATCTATACTAACTCCCTCCCCATCCTTCCCAATCCTTAATCACTCCATCTTATATCTTGATGGTCCATTCAATAGCTTCTTGCTTGTGCCTGATTGGATTATTTTATAATTGTAAATTTTACTCACTCAACTAAGGCCCAAAGAAACTCTTATTTCACTCATCCTCTTTCATTCAAATAAATAAATCATAGATATCATCTGATTATTTGGTGGGATTTGAACATATATATGGCGATCCATACCCAGCCTTGGAGAGAGTGTGTGTCTAGAGCCATAGAATAGATTAAATAGGTAGGAAATCAAGCAAAGGGTGGGATGAAATTCTATTAATTATATTAAATATTGGGATTTGAGCATCTATGAATCCCAATCCTAGAGTTGAGAATCAAAATTTTTATTTATATAAATAGGGGTGATTAGAGACTAGTTGAGAATTCAAATCCCAACCCCATAGTTGATCGTATATCCATATTAGACTAAATTTATAGATAGATAGATAGATATGTGATCACCAATCTGGTAAAGTGCATTCCAATCTATTATATAATAGTGTATGTTTCCCAACCCAAATTGATCTATACCCAACCCAATATATACCCAAATTGATATATAAAAGGAATGAATGGCAAGTGCCTTAATCCAATGTATTATAGAGGGGCCACATAGATCTTGGGCATGGCTTAGTGGGACCTAAAGGCCAAACTAGGGCCTTGTCATATTTTAAGCATTCCCTGATCCCCAATATAACATATAAAAGGATAACATAGGAATGGGGTCCCCACCATAGATATATGTATGGAACCATTTTTAAGGACCCTACCCTAATCTCAAACTTTCCCTACCTATTAAGCAAATGGAATATTTCCCTACCTACTTCATTTATGCCGAGTAAGGTAAGAGAAGCTTGGATATTTGATACATAGCTTTGTTTCACCTAATATCATATCAAGGGAAGATTTATTTCTTGATGGATAGTAAGTGAATAAGGCACAAATATGAAGGAATTTTTTCCTTTTTGTTATATATATTTAATTTACTTTTATATTAAGGCACAACTATCAAGAATATATTACTTTTTAATAGATAACTTTTTTCTTAACATACCTACTTAGTTATGACCTACCTGATAAGGTAAGGGAACATTCCTTCCCAATATATAGATTTGTTCTTTTCATACATACTTTCCATTTCTATAATATATTTTTATCTATCATGGGAAGCTTCTTTCCTGATCTATAGCTTGTATATAGTCTTTCCCTACCTACCTAGTTTTGTGGTTGGCAAGGGAAGCTTCCTTCTTGATAGAGATAATAAGAAATGGAGTTTTGAATCATGTTACATATTTAATAGATTTATACCATTGAGTATTTCCTACCTATTTTACCTACTTGAGTATGCCCTACCTGATTGAATATAGGAGCCATATATTAATCTTGAGTATGCCCTACCTAAATACCTTAGTCATATTTTGATATTGGTTATGCCCTACCTACTATATTTATTTCCATACCTACTTGAGTATGTCATACCTATCTACTTGTATATGATTATGCTCTACCTAGATATCCTTATTTCCATACCTACTTGAGTATTCCATACCCGATAAAATACTGAAGCTATATATTGATCTTAAATACCCATATCTAATATTAGATCATATATATCTTACTTGACCATATATTTAATGATTTATACCTAATTGAGTATCTGATTAAATACCCAATGCATATCTTAAAAGGAGATGGGTTCATTCTAACCTATTTAGATAAAGGAGTGACTATAGACTATCAAGTATAAGTATAAATCCACTACACCCACCATAAATGTATTAGAGGGAGTGATTAGGGAAAAGGGAGATATGAGGAAATAGTGATTATGGATGATGAAGGATGATTGGAATTAATGAGGGAGTGATTGGGGATGAGGAGTGAGTGATTATGGATGATGAGGAAGTGACTATGCATGATAAGAGTTAATAAGGGAATGATTAGGGATAATGAGGGTCGATAATGGACTGATTAATGATGATGAATGAAAAAGTATTGAAATGTAACTATATATAGGGGTAATATAAGTTATATGGGTGAACTTCTATACCCAATGTGTTCAAGACTAATTCATTCCATTCTTTCCTATTGAATGAGCATTGAAACACATGTTTTAGATGAGGGGGCATTGACCTAGCCATATCTTGAAAGGTGATGCAGGTGCATCATTATATAAAGCTCAATTGTACTAGTTTTGTGATCTTAGGAGGTGTTATAGGTCCTATTGGGTCAATAAGAAGCCTCACATAGGATTCAATTGTGTTTTTTTGATCATTTAGGGGTATTTTGAGATTTTCCTACCCAAACCAATAATTCAAATATTTGAATTGATTTTGGCCTATTTGTTGATCCCTAGTGTGTTTCAAGGATCACAATCCATAGGTTAGTGGTCCTTGATGTTTATTATAATGTTTTAAAAGTCATTTATTTATTATCTTGGTTGTAAGTGGTTAAAACTATGCATTATAATTTGATATGCCTTATTCAATGTAGGAATTGAACTAAATAAAACATGTTGATGAGTCTTAGGGGTAGTTGAGAAATTATTGGGATAGTAAACCAAGTTTAGAAATTTATTTCAAGGGTAAAGAGGTTGAATCAAGTTTGGAGGAGATTAATAAATCAAATAAACATGTGTAAACTAAAATTTAAAGGTCTATGAGAGGTTGCTATTGATCTTACTAAGAAAATAAAGGTCTCTATATAGTGTTTTTGAATAATATATCAATAAAAAAAAGTTTTTGTTTATCCTTGAGTGTTATATTATACTATATGAATGTATGTTTTCATGTGTATAAGGTTAATTGAATTATATTTGTGCTTTGAAGTGGTTACTTATAGATAAAGTCAAGAAAATACAAAATTT
>JARHVA010000877.1:730000-785000 GCA_037957365.1 Torreya grandis
GACTTAATTTTTAACCTCATACTTGGTATTCTAATCTTGATAGGCCTCGTGGTGGTGAACAAAGGTATTAATTAAATTTTATAATAATTATGCATGTTACACTCCAATTGTACCTTGAAAAAATCAAAATAGTTAAACATTAAGTAACCATAGTAAATTAATAAACAACACTAAAATAAGAAAAAAAATTACATGGGTTTTGGGGCAAAGATTTTAGGCATTACACATGCTAGAAAGATCATGGTTGGCTAGAAAAAATGTTTTCTATGTATCTAATTTGAGTGAGATATTCTTAAAGGATATCATTGACTAAATTAGTGAATATTATTCAATTCAAAATATTGAATAGATAAGTCATGTGTAAATAAGGTGAAAAAATTGTTTTCAACAAAAGGAGCAAAGAATAATAAGGGAAAAATAAGGGCATGGTGTAGGCATTTATGAATGCTAGGTGAGATTCAATGTGTTGAATAATTCAAATGCATACATGATTTAGGTAATTTAATGTTTATGAATAATTTTTTTTCCATTTACACAACAACCATCATCGAAAAGTGACAAAGATGACCCTCAGACCTATTCTATCAAGGAAGATAATTACCTTGAGGGAGTACCTTTCACAGAAAGGGAAAAGGGTTTGTGAGGGAAAAAATAGAAAAAAATTAGTGATGATGAGATCTATCACGTAAGTAAAATCAATGAATATGTCCAAACATATTTATTTTATATTAATTTTTAACATTTATGTTATTCTAATATTTATTATTGATCCTTTGTAGATGAATGCTACAGAGGAAGCATGAGAACCAAAGGTTATTGTAGTGTCAATTGAGGAAGTTGAATAGGATGAGGAGGATATGACTATTTATTCCCCTAATACTGAGTCTAATTATTGATCCACATAGTCTTTTTATTTACACCCTAATGACAAGGTGTAGTTGTATACTAATAGTTATATAGTTACAAAAGGAACAATATTCTTTGTTGAGTGGGAATAAATTATCCATGGTGTGCTAACACCCAAAAAATGTTGTATTACCACTATTTAGTGGGCTCTATGTTTCTATGCAATTTTGCTTTCAAATTCAAAGGAGAGAAAATGAGAAACTAAAAGAAGGAATGGTCAAGGCTTGTATGTACCTGGATATAGTCTGCGCACCATAATCCAGACGCTGTGAGGACTCCTCTTTGGCTGTGGAGGAATGACACTTGAAAAGAAAAGAGACTTGGACAAAAGAAGGCGTTAGATGGATAGATGGTGGGTTGCTAAGTGAAAGCTTGACCCCAAAAGTATGAAGACTTCCTTAAGGGATATCAACCCACTAGTCAATAAAAAGAAGTGTCTGATAAATAGCAGAATGTTAAAAGACTGAAAGTGATAAAAGATGGAAATGAAAAGGAATTAAAAGCTTACCTAAGAGATGCTGTCGGACTGGTCACAGTCGCCAGCGTTGGTGGTACTGCCGGCGTCGGTTGTTGAGGTCTGCCGACGTCGGTTAGTCTGTCGACGTCAGTTGGGGAAGTGGCCGGCGTCGATCGGGGAAATAGTCTTTGGACGAGGTTTGGTCGAATCTATGGTCCGTGGATAGGGTCTGGGTAGGTCTGGTCTATGGACAAGGCCAAGGAAGGCTCTGTCTCTATTTGAGTGGTCTAAGACAAAGTTTTGGGCTTGGTTGAATGGTCTGGGATCTAGGTCTGAGAGTCTAGTTGAATGGGCAGAGTGTATGGTCCGACAGAGGATGGAAGCAATAGGGAAACAGGGGAATATGGATTCGGGTTTGGGAATAGTTTGGTCTGGGGGGAGATAGTGATGAATCTAATTCATAATACTTATAAGCAAATGAATAGAAAACACAAAGAAAACACATACAATATACATACCTATGTCTTGTTGAAGGTGTGCTACTGTTGATGATCCCTGTACTTGCAGTTGATGTAGCCTGTGTGGAGGACCTGTTGCTAGTGTAAAAGTCTGATGTAGAATCCCTGTTGCTGCCCCTGAGGGGGAGAGTGAGAGGCTTGGCTAAGAGATTGGCAGATTGACAGATGGTCGAAGACTTCAGATTCTAGATTCGTGATTAGCTCCCGAGATTCAGAGTTTGATTAGAATTTGTGATTTTTGTGATTAGAATTTGTCATTTTTTGTGATTAGCTGTGGATAGGGTCATAAGAAGTTGGTTAAGTATAACCGACGTCGGCGATTCCACTGGTGTCGGCCGACATTTGACCGACGTCGGCAGGTTTAGAACGGGCAAAAAGAGCCACCAAGCCCATTTTTCATCCGCCAAGTGCACTACCCATTGGAGAGTGTCAAAGGTTGGGCTAAATATGCATGAGAGTTGGTTAGGCGGTTAGAGAGAAGTAAGAATAGGTCTTGGGTGAGTCATAAGATGGGAATTAGTCTAAGGCGAGGTGTCATGGGTGATGTGTCTAAGGAGGGGGGGTTAATTCAAAATAAGTTTATTATTTTAAATTAGTAATTGCATGGTTTAGGAATGGGTTAGGAGTGGACCAAGGGGGGAATGAACAAGGGTTAGACACGATTTCAGTGTCTACATTTGCCCCTTTTTGTCTTGTTGGTTGTTCTGGATGAACTGCAAGACAAAAATAGGAGTTGGTTGCCCCAAGTGTGGGATGATGTGGATTGCCCTGAGGTATGGATGAGGTATTCCCCCTCAAAGTGGGAGTCGAGGGAAGGGAACCTGATGTCGAGTGCCAATTTGACAAAGGGTGGATGAGAAGGAGAGTGAGGTGAACGTTGCAAAAGTTGTGATTGCGCGCATACCACTTCACAAGAAAGGTAGGTCAAATGGTCACAGTCAAAAGGTCAAGGAGTGCCAAAATTGAAATAATTAGGCCCCAGCATTAGTCGTAGCTGATCAGGTTATTCAATCTAAGCTGTAGCTCTAACTGGTCGTCATGTTCCAGGTATCCTAGGCTCAGGAAGTGCTCCCGAAAACACGAAAAAAGTCACAAGTAGTGCGGATCAACCGGCTTGCGATCCTATACTTGTGAGGGTCCATAAATAAGGTCTACGAAAAATTTTGCTATCTATTCGTGAGGTAGCATGCGTGCAAACAAAAACAAGATAGAGTTGTCTCGAAAGTGGTCAGGGTCTAAGGAGATATGCGTGATCTTCATGGTCGCTGGTCGAGGGGGAGGAATGGATGAAAGGATGTGGCTGAGCTAACCTCAGAAGACGTTATGTGATCTGAGTGCTGCCTACATAGCCCCTGTGAAAAGGGCCTCAGGCCAATGTAGTTCTCCCTAGAAGGAGAAGGGAGGAAGGGTCAAAGGGATGAAATTGGTCTTAGTCGAGGTCAAGGTGAGGAGAAGAGGATGTTACAGCCCTTTCCAAATGGTGTATTCTATAACATTAGTCAGGGTTCTTCATCCCTAGCAATTTTTCATATTCATGATGGATGTATGATAAAAATGAATTGAGGTCTATTTATGCTTTAGCAAGTAACGGTTTATGCTTGACATAAATTGTGGGGTTGATAGTTTCCATGTGTATTGATGTCTATGGAAACCATAATGATTAGGCTATGTGAGTGGTTTGAAAAGAGTCGAATTGAATCGTCTTGACAAATGATGTGGTTGAATGTGACCAAAGTGTAGGCAGATAGTAAAAGGCATAAGTGCCCTTTTATTGACAAGGACCAAAATGACAGCATAGATAGGGGTTGTTAGAACCAAGAGCCCCATTTATGCGTTGCATCGTTGACCATAGTTATGTTAGAGCGGTAATCGAATCACTTTTGACATTAAAGTGAGCTCGAAGTCCCTTTAATAGGTGACATAATAGGAGGAAAAGGGTAACCCATTTTTAGAGTATGGATAACTTTTCCCCTTTTTATAGGAGACCCTGAGACAACTACAAGTCAAGTCCATGACCCGGTTTTTTTTTTTAGAGCGGACTGATCAATGCGGGAAGTCCACATAAAGATGTCATTTTGCTTGTGGTCATTTGTGAAGCTGATCGATGCGGGAAGCTTCTAAGAAAGTGCTGTTTGTAGTAAGATTTTAGTCATAGCCATCCTTTGAGGGAGTGGTCTATACTTTGCTTTATAGATTTAAGGGCTTTTGAATAGCTGTCCTTCAAGGGATCAGTCTATTAGCTACAGCAATGATATTACAACTGTCCTTCGAGGGAGCAGTCTACTTTTTGATTTGATTTTGTGACCGTGGATATTTTGACATGTTGTTTTAGTTTTGACAGAATGTTGAGTCATGGACGAGACTATAGAAGGTCAAGGGCTTCCTTTTATTAGGACAAAGCATCCCTACGTCATAAAAGGGTTATAGAGGATTTGTTAAGGGAAAAAGGGTGGAAAGGATTGAGGATTAAAAGGACAGGGATTGCTTAAGGGATGAGTTCAAGTAAAACGTCAAGTGATGAATACTCAACTAACAGAAAAATAGTCGTGGACGTAAGGCATAAAAGGGCTCAGGTTCTGATAAGTCCCTGGACCATGCTAGTGCGTTATGATAAAAGGTTCGAGTCAATTAGGAGCAAATTTTCCCCATTTGCCTCTTCGAGATTGGTCACAATGATTGATGATGGTTTGAAGAAGTGATAGGTGCTTGGTTGGTTGATGTTTGATAATTGAAGTTTGGTCGAGGTTTGGTTGATGCTGGTCGGGGTCATAATAATAAGGTTGATTGATGGTTGGTCGAGACTTGGTCGAAGTTTGGTCGAATGTCTGGTAAAAGCTGGTCGAATGTTTGGTTGACTGTTTGGTCAAGGTCATGATAAGGTTGGATTCCCCCAGTTGCTTAGGGAGAATGTTGGATAAATTGGTCAAGGTCGGTTGAGGCTTGGTGGCTAAATGGACTGTGTTGATGTCGAATAATGGGGTTAAAGGTGGCAAAGGGATCATAGTCTGGTGTGGAGATCCCGATTTAGGTGATGAGGTTTGAGAGGCATGGGTCAGTGTTGATAATTTGTCGAAGAGGTGGTCAAGAGGGTCCTTGATTAGAAGGGAATCCTTTCTCCGTTGTTGACGAATGACAGCTTTGAGAGTGCAACAACGCTCAGTGTCATGTCCTGGAGTGTGATGATAATGATAGAATTTAGAGTTGTCAAACCAAGATGGCCTTGATCTGAGAGTTGATGAGTGGGGTGGTGTTGAAGGTTTGCTGATAACGTGGTCGAGAAGAAGGGTGTCATTTCCCAGACATTGGTGAATGACAACCTTGAGGGCACAACAATGCTCAGTGTCGTGCCCAGGCATGTGATGATATGCACAAATGCGGGTGTCGTCGAACTAGGGGGGTTTTGGTCTGAGGAATTGATAGGGCTTAAGCGGTGGGAGATAGATGCGAGAGGACTGCAACAATTGCCGTAACAACAAAGCATAAGAACCGGCTAACAGGTCTAGATGTTTTGTCACAGTGGGGATTGATGACTTTGGTTTGGGATGTGTAAGAGACATAGGTTGATGGTTTGGAAGAGATATATGTCTGAGGGGTTGAGGGAGTAATGGAGGCAACTTATCGCTGTGAAGTATGGGAGTAGGAAGAACTCCTATTAAAGTGGATGGATGCAGGCCCAAGATTGAAGGTAATGGAGAAGGTGGGGGAGGAGTCCTCCAGTGTGGTCTAGTGGCCTTCTTTGATATGGTTTGAGGGCCATTATTGTGAGAGGTGAGGTTAGATGTGGGGCAAACACCAAGAGGTTCAATCTCTTTTGGTAAGGTGGGCGCTTGTGCGGGTTTGGGATTAGATGTGGACAGAGGTGAGTGAGATGTAACAATCTCAGGCAAAAGGCAAGAGGAAACCGTGACTGGATCTTCTTTGGTCAAAATGGGTGGAGAGACTGGGTCTTCTCTTGGTGAAGAAGAAATAGGAGAGTGTGGCTCCCCAAGAGAGAAGAAGGCAGGGATGATCGTGCCTTCTGTTTGTGTTTGAGGAGTAGGCAAGGTAAGGTCTTCGGCTGAAGGTAGGATTAATGGCATTGGCATAGTCGAGGTGTCATCTAGTATGAGAAAGGTAGATGGAGGACTAATAGGAGAAGAAAGTTCTTCATCTTGTGAGGGAGGAGGTTGGTCAAGGACAAGAGGCAAAATAGTGTTGATTGTGTGAATATTATGGTCATGAGAGTCATTAGTCGTGGTTTGGATGTTGTTTTGAGTAGGTGGATGGTTTGGAAATGGTTGTTTGAAGATGTTGATGTGTTGGTTGGGTGGGGCGTTCGGGTTATCTAAAATAAGATCCCCCTTGTCGATCATGTCTTGGATGATGTTCTTGAAGGTTCAGCAATTGTCGATGTCATGGCCGTGGATGCGATGAAAGTGACAGAAGTCAGCCTCTCTATACCATGTAGGGAGGGCTTTTGAAGGGTTGAATTGAGGTGGTTGGATTGGAGGGGGATTGAGGACCCCCTGCTTGAGTAGTTTTTCCAAAATGAAAGCGTATGATTCTCCAAGTGGAGTGTATGAACACTGGATGTACCGTTGTTGGAATTGTTTGGTGATGCTTGGAGATGTAGAAGGTTGAGGGTAATTAGTTGTCATCGAAGATGGTGATCTAATGACCACAGTGTTGGCCACTCCTTTGGGTTTGGAGTTGGCAGAAGAAGAAGGTCTGGAAGAAGAATGGTCATTGGTTTTTGCATTGGTATTACGCAATTTGACCTTATCCTCTTTAAGGGCGCGGAGTTCAAGCTTTCGAGCCATGGTGAAAGCTTCATCGAAAGTGCAGAATGTCTGAATCCACAAGGTAGAAGAGATGTGCCTGGCACATGCTCGAGAAAAGAGCTTGATGAGCTTAGGTTGAGGCAAGGGGAAGGAGAGTTGGTTAATCAGGCCTCTCCAACGGGCGATAAAATCAACTATTGATTCATCGTCAAATTGCCTGATGGAGTAGAGGTCTGTGATTGAAAATTGTTTAGTAATGTTGATAGAGAAATGGTCGAGAAATAATTGGGTGAGTTGAACGAATGAAAAGATAGAATGTCTGGTAAGAGAGCTATACCAGTCAAGGGCGGAGCTAGAAAGGGACATAGGGAACGTGCGTAAAAGTAACGCATCATCGTGGGCAATAAGATAGCAGGCATGTCTGAATGCCCGTAGATGTTGTTGTGGGTCCTCCTTACTCTGGAAGCGAGTGAATTTAGGAAGCTCCCATTGGTTGGGGTATGGTCGGATAGTGACATAAGGATGAATGGGCTCGTTGCAAATTTGCTCATACGAGAGAGCATTGTGTGAACCAGAGATAGAGGTCTCAAGACTGGACATTTTATCCATCAGCATTTTAATGATGTCTGCTGATGGATTGGTGGATGGAGCACCCCCTAGGTTGTAGGGTGCTTGAAAGAGGCTAGAGGAGGCATACGACGTAGTCAGTTGTACCAGTAAGGGGGCAACGTACGGATGACTAGTCGCAGGGACATAAGTGGAGGCCAAAAGTGGTTGAGTTATGAAGGTCAAGGGTATAAGTTGACTAGATACTGCCAAGGGTGGTTGCGTGATGACACTGGTAGAAGGATAGGTTGGCACTCCTGCATTCATGGGCGTAAGAGTGTGAGGGGTCGAGACAATCAAGTTCTGGTATGATGTAGAACTTGGTTGAATTGCATGTGGTTGAGGGGGTAATGGAACCCCGATGGAGGTTGGTCTAAGAATGGATGGGGAGGCCAAACTTTGCGTATTGGCCATGGTTGGGTAAACGGTTGAGGCAAAAGGCTGGGTAGCGGATGGTGTTAATGTCATCGCCACTTCACTCGAAAGGTCTCGCGTTGGGTCTCTTGCGAGATAGTTTTGGAGGGCTGTGACGTTGAGGTCCAAGAATCTTTCAAAATCTTGGTCTCCTTCAGGGATGATGGGAGTCTGAGTCAGGGTCGGTCCTATAGGAGTTCTTTCAGTCTCTGAGTGGAACTCCATGATAGGATTGGTTAGGGATGAGAGAGGGTGGTCAAGAAGAAGGCCAGGTTCTAGAAATTGTGTGTTTTCAGTTTTAGAAACTCACAATGAGGTTTTGGCAAAAAAAGGGGTCAGGTTTTAAGTTGCTGTTTTGGAAAAAAGGATTGTGATAGTGACCGACGTCGGTTTAAAAACCGATGTCGGTAAGGGAAAATGGTCGACGTCGGTCTGATAACTGATGCCGGTGGAAGAAGGTTGCCAAGTCGGTGGAAAAGCCGATGCCAGTGACTGTGGTTTCCAGAAACTCAGAAAAAATTGAAGATTCTTGGAAAAAAAGTAAGAGAACGTCCTCACTAGCTCAAAAAACCAAATAAGAACAGAAAAATAGAGAGAGAGATAGACAGGCCCTAAGCGTTAAATCCTAAGAATCAACTTTTTAGAATCCTGTAGCTTATGCCTTAAAGTGATGTTTGGGAGGTTGGCTGTTAGAAGGGTCCTAGAAAAGGTAGTCTATGGATGGTTTCAATTTTTGTTTAGGTGCTCAAGAAGTCTGGGTTAGGTTCCGTACATGGCCTAGTGCTAAGGAGCAAGCTCCCCTCACTTCACGATTCCAGTGGTTAGCTGGTTTCGCTTAGCTAAAATATACTTTCCCTATAGTTTAGACTCTGCCAGAGAACAGAGTGGGCTTTCCCCTTGGTGATGAAATGCAAGTAGGATCGCCAGGATAGGTAAGGTATCCGCTGGGGGATGAAATCCCAGTCGGGCCTTGTCTCAGGTAAGTTTGATGTTTGTTTTAGTGCAAGTGGTTTAGGTTGTGTAACATGAAGTGGACTAGATTAATTCAATATGCGGTTTGTTAATTACTAAGTGTGGACTAAGAAATGCAAGCACAAGCAGAAATGTAATGCAATAAGTTTTAAGCCCAAGTCAAAATGTTAAGTTGGAATGAAAACAAGTTGAGAAAGGGTTGGAGGATATGATTTTGGACTAGTCTAGAAATGCAAGAAAGGAAAAGAAAAGTTCTTTTTATTCCTGCTTATGATGTCGTTTGGAAAAGAAGAACAAGGTGAAAAGGGAGAATCCTAATGCACCCTATATGAAAAAAGAAGGAAAGGAACCCAAGGAAGGCCCTTAAGTGTCCCACCGGGCGTGCCAGAATGTTTCTATACAATTTCGCTTCAAATTCAAAGGAGAGAAAATGAGAAACTAAAAGAAGGAATGGTCAAGGCTTGTATGTACCTGGATATAGTCTGTGCACCATAATCCAGACGCTGTGAGGACTCCTCTTTGGCTGTGGAGGAATGACACCTGCAAAGAAAAGAGACTTGGACAAAAGAAGGCGTTAGATGGATAGATGGTGGGTTGCCAAGCGAAAGCTTGACCCCAAAAGTATGAAGACTTCCTTAAGGGATATCAACCCACTAGTCAATAAAAAGAAGTGTTTGATAAATAGCAGAATGTTAAAAGACTGAAAGTGATAAAAGATGGAAATGAAAAGGAAGCAAAAGCTTACTTGAGAGATGCTGTCAGACTGGTCACAGTCGCTGGCATCGGTGGTACTGCCGGCATCGGTTGTTGAGGTCTGCCAACGTTAGTTAGTCTGCCGATGTCGGTTGGGGAAGTGGCCGACATCGGTCAGGGAAATGGTCTTTGGATGAGGTTTGGTCGAATCTGTGGTCTGTGGACAGGGTCTAGGCAGGTCTGGTCTATGGACAAGGCCAAGGAAGGCTCTGGCTCTGTTTGAGTGGTCTAAGACAAAGTTTTGGGCTTGGTTGAATGGTCTGGGATCTGGGTCTGAGAGTCTGGTTGAATGGGCAGAGTGTATGGTCCGACAGAGGATGGAAGCAATAGGGAAACAGGGGAATATGGATTCGGGTTTGGGAATAGTTTGGTCTAGGGGGAGATAGTGATGAATCTAATTCATAATACTTATAAGCAAATGACTAGAAAACACAAAGAAAACACAGACAATATACATACCTGTGTCTTGTTGAAGGTGTGTTGCTGCTGATGATCCCCGTACCTGCAGTTGATGTAGCCTGTGTGGAGGACCTTTTGCTAATGTAGAAGTCTGATGTAGAATCCCTATTGCTGCCCCTGAGGGGGAGAGTGAGAGGCTTGGCTAAGAGATTGGCAGATTGACGGATGGTCGAAGACTCCAGATTCCAGATTTGTGATTAGCTCCCGAGATTCAGAGTTTGATTAGAATTTTTGATTTTTGTGATTAGAATTTGTCATTTTTTGTGATTAGCCGTGGATAGGGTCAGAAGAAGTTGGTTAAGTATAACCGACGTCGGCGATTCCGCCAGCATCGGCTGACATTTGACCGATGTCGGTGGGTTTAGAACGGGCAAAAAGAGCCACCAAGCCCGTTTTTCATCCGCCAAGTGCACTATCTGTTGGAGAGTGTCAAAGGTTGGGCTAAATACGCACGAGAGTTGGTTAGGTAGTTAGAGAGAAGTAAGAATAGGTCTTGGGTGAGTCATAAGATGGGAATTAGTCCAAGGCGAGGTGTCCTAGGCGAGGTGTCATGGGTGATGTGTCTAAGGAGGGGGGGTTAATTCAAAATAAGTTTATTATTTTAAATTAGTAATTGCATGGTTTAGGAATGGGTTAGGAGTGGACCAAGGGGGGGAATGAACAAGGGTTAGACATGATTTCGGTGTCTACACTCTGTATGAGGATGTAGAGCCATTAACCTTTACTAATATTGAGAAAGACATTACAAAACAATGCCCAGTTAAATGCAATTTGGTCTCTTAGTGAAAAGAATTTGTGAGGGAGAAAAATAACTCTAAGGGAAAAGGGTTTGTGAGGGGAAAAAATAGAAAAAATTAGTGATGATGAGATGTTTCAGGTAAGTAAAATCAATGGATATGTCCAAATATATTTCTCTTATAGCTATTTTTAATGCTTATTTTACTCTAATATTTATTATTGATCCTTTGTAGAGGAATGCCATAGAGGAAGCATGATAACCAAAGGTTATTATAGTGTCAAGTGAGGAAGTTGAATAGGATGAGGAGGATATGACTGTTAATGCCCCTAACATCAAGTCTAATTATTGATCCATAATGTTTTTATTTACACCCTAATGAAAAGGTGTAATTGTACATTGAAGGTTATATAGTTATACAATGAACAATATTTTTTGTTGAGTAGGGTTAAATTTTTCATGGTGGGCCAACCCCTAAAAAATGTTGTATTGTCGCTATTTAGAGGGATATGTATGAAAATGCAGAGCCACTACCCTCTGATATTATTGAGAAAGACATTGCAAAACAATGTATAGTTAAATGCAATTTGGTCTCTTAGGATATCGACACTTCCCATAACAATGTATAAAAATCATCAAGGATTTACACAATGGCCATCATTTTTAGTTTCTTTTATTTTTGTTAAACCCTTTCATAATGTATTTTGATTATATTATATACTTTAACTTCCTTTAGAATTTGGATGAATATGAGGCGATGTCTTTGAAATCATTATGAGCCATTTATTTTTGGTATGAGATACACTCATCATTCTATATGCTAGTTATGTTTCTATTTATTTGATGATTCTATCTCCATGAAGACTACATAATCTAATAGGAAACTCATTCCATCATTTTTTATTGATGAAATTAGTCCTTTGTTAGTCTTGGATTTGAGAAATAAATTTTTTTTTTCCTGATGTAGTTAGTCCTTCAGTAATTTATTTACCTGAATCTTCCTTAAGAAAAGGTATCATGTGAGGTATCACACTATAATCTCAGTGATTGCATGTAAGCTAGACTAACTAGAGTGATATTCATTTTAATTTTTTTTTTTCAATAATAATAATTATTTTGTTTATAAAACTAATATATGTTTTATTAACGTAGGTGTCTTACTCTTGTATTTTAACCACCTAATTAAACTTAAAAATTTAAAATGTAAGTGTCTTCATAGCAGGGAGAGAAATAATCACATTCATTTCTCATCCAATTTCACTTCCTTTTCCTTGAGAAGGGTTTTCATGGCCATGCCATGAACATGGATATTACTTGGAAGCTATTAGTTTAGACATGATGTAGTTAGTCCTTCAGTAATTTATTTACCTGAATCTTCCTTAAGCAAAGGTGTCATGTGGGGTATCACACTATAATCTCAGTGATTGCATGTAAGCTAAACTAACTAGAGTGATATTCATTTTAATTATATATTTTTTTCAATAATTAATTTTTTTTGTTTATAAAACTAATATATGTTTTATTAATGTAGGTGTCTTACTCTTGTATTTTAACCACCTTATTAAACTTAAAAAATTCAAATGTTTTGTCTTCATAGTAGGGAGAGAAATAATCACATTCATTGCTCATCCAATTTCACTTCCTTTTCCTTGAGAAGGGTTTTCATGGCCATGCCATGAACATGGATATTACTTGGAAGATATTAGTTTGGACATGATGTAGTTAGTCTTTCAGTAATTTATTTACTTGAATCTTCATTAAGCAAAGGTGTCATATGGGATATCACACTATAATCTCAGTGATTGCATGTAAGATAAACTAACTAGAGTGATATTCATTTTAATTATATTTTTTTTCAATAATTAATTTTATTTTTGTTTAGAAAACTAAAATATGTTTTATTAATGTAGGTCTCTTACTCTTGAATTTTAACCACCTTATTAAACTTAAAAATTTCAAATGTAAGTGTCTTCACAGAAGGGAGAGAAATAGTCACATTCATTGCTCATCCAATTTCACTTCCTTTTCCTTGATAAGGGTTTTCATGGCCATGCCATGAACATGGATATTACTTGGAAGCTATTAGTTTGGACATGATGTAGTTAGTCCTTTAGTAATTTATTTACTTGAATCTTCCTTAAGCAAAGGGTCATGTGGGGTATCACACTATAATATCAGTGATTTCATGTAAGCTAAACTAACTAGAGTGATATTCATTTCAATTATATTTTTTTTCAATAGTTTTTTTTTTAAATAATAGTTTTTTTTAATAATAAAACTAATATATGTTTTATTAACGTAGGTGTCTTACTCTTGCATTTTAACCACCTTATTAAACTTAAAAAATTCAAATGTAAGTGTCTTCATAGTAGAGAGAGAAATAATCACATTCATTGCTCATCCAATTTCACTTCCTTTTCCTTGAGAAGGGTTTTCATGGCCATGTCATGAACATGGATATTACTTGGAAGCTATTAGTTTTCACATGATGTTTCAATAAATACTTTGACATGATGTATATGATATGTAATGATAGATATTTTTTGGACATGATATTTCAATATAAGTGTTTCATTTATGTATTCTCCTAGTTAAGAATCATTTCATTTATATACATTGTAAGTAATGATGTGGGGGATATGATTTCACCATATGCATGTAATATTGGGATTCAATCTAGTCATGTTGTTAAAGCTATGATAGTCCTATGGGGTGTCTATATGCATGTGAAAAACACATGCTAAACTGTGCACTCAACTTCTTGAGATATGGACGAGACATACAACGTAATGGAATATGATGGTTAGCCTAAATTAAATAGGATGAGGCTATACCTAAGGAAAAAAGAAAGGTGATATGTAAGGTTCAGATTTTAAGGTTATTTACTTGGTGGGGTTGAATATAGAGGGGTCCTATTAAAGGGATTATGTGCCTAAATTGTTTGTATAAGGCTTCAAGCTAGCTAAGAATAAGAGTCTAATATGGTGTAATAAAATAAATAAAGCCTAATATAAAAACTTATATAATTTTGAATTGAAATTGATATAATGGGAATGACACTCTAGGAAATGGAATATCACTATGAATATAAAGAGGTTCAGTGAGTCTCATCCAATGGTAGCAGAACATTGAATGGCAGTAGATTAAGCACATAGCTTGTTTTGAATGTGTGGAAAGTAAGTGTTTATTATTTATAAATATGTGATCAGGAATTTTTATTTAACTCATCTTGGAAATGATTTTTTAGGAATGGTTTTGGTACTTATGCTCATCTTGGCAATGTTTTGATCGTTGATTATTTTTATACTTGTGCATATTTTGACAAGGTTTTTGCAAATAAATTGATTGATGAAATGAAAGTATAGAAAGCAAAGAACTAAAAAATACTAAAATAAAAGAGAGAGATGGGTTAATTTTCATCTTTTACTTGAGTTTTGTGAAAGCATGCAATACTGAAAATGAAATCTATCCTAACAAATGCAAGCGTTGATTTCTAAATTTTCCAAGTGCAAACTATATGAAACCATTTTTATATTTTTAGATTGTAGATGAATGGATATATTGTGGAAAATAACGTTATATATCATGAAAATAAATACAAAATCAAATTTAGATTATAAGTATAAATACTTCAAATTATATAGGAGTTCTCTTTGCAAATGCAAGCTAAACCAAGTTTTAGTATTTCTAGTTTGATGCGCACTAAGTTTGAATGATTTATCATAAATAAAATAAATATTTTAATTATAATTTTATAAATTATTAAGATAAAAACAATTTTTTTAATTTTATAAAACAAAGAGAATCAAGATCAAAACATCTATTGATTACCTAGGTTTGACTAGGGTTTTCTACTTGTTAGTGTGCTTGTTTGTGTGTGAATAAGAGTTTGTTTTGAAAATTAAAGTTAATTATAATTATAGACAATTTGTTTTTATTTGTTTTATAATATATATCTAGGTTTTGGAATCAAATATATATGCTCTAAAAGAATCTATAAAATTGCTACAAACAACAATGAAAACTAACTAATATTTTTGTTCAAAGATGGGAGAGAGAAGAATTATTTTTCCTATCATTTTTTTTTTCAAATTAAATAATTAAAATAATACAAGAAATGAAACTAATATACTCTATTATACTGAGAAAAATAAATAAATCTAATATTAAAATTCCCAACCTAACCAAGGTGCAAATCAACTGAAAGCAAGAGTAGTATTTGTGATGTGGCCCTTAGCTTACTAGCTACTTCAATAAAAAATGAATGTAGTAACTATTTAACATGAATAATGATCAAATAATAGTAAAAAAAAAAGGGGAAGATAAGAGAGACACAACTCCAAATAAAATAATAGTTGGTTGTGGCTGGCTAGTGCACTGAATGCAAAGATTTGGTTGTAAAAATAATGACTTACCTTACTTGAAATTGTGTATTAAAAATAATGATATCAGTATGTGGATATAAAAACCTTAAAAAAAGGCTCCAATGAAAATGTTTGGATCCAAAATCAAGATAAAATTAACTTGTAAAATAATAATAAAACTTGCATGAAGGAGTTTAACTGAGTTAAACTTAGGAGGGATTCAAAATGACTAGAAATAGAAGAGGGAGTGAGCTGAGCCTGATTAGAGGTGAAATTAAGGTGGATAAATCAATAACATGACAATAATCATGAAAAATGCATAAAAGAATGAGTTTTAGAAACTAAAATTAGAAGGCAAAATAATAGTGATAGAACTACCCCTATTTGAAGGGGATGTTTCATAGCATCAACTCTTGAGGACAAAACTACCCTATTTCATTACACAACCACTCTATATTTAAAATAGAACCAACTTTATATAATAATTTCATCATGGTGGTTTATACAACCACCTTGATGAACCCATCACTCATGGGGTGGTTATGTAACCCCATAGGGTAGTTTTATCACTTAATAGGTTAGTTTCATCACTAATGAGAGGTTTTTGAATCAAGAAAAAAGAAGGAAAAAAAATCAAAAAAACATTCATAAATGATCTAAGTGTAAAAATAGGGACATGATAGGGACTAGAATTAGGAGATCACTATATCATCATTAAAAATTGTATTGGACATGTCACATTTACCCATCAGGAGGATGCCTTGTCATGAATTGATGAGGGTGTGGTCCTAAGTAATGGTGTAAAGAAGAGAAATAGGAAGTTATAAATACCCACCTCACTTACCTTAGTGGTGTGGTGAATCCAACCAAGACTCCACATGACCATACATGTGGGGAAGATCATACTACTTGAACCATCCTGTCAGGGAACTAAATCTGACACCAAGTCATCATGTACTTGTAAAACCATAAAACATGCTACAAAAGATATAAATGACATTAAAATTCTAGTTTTGTAATATGCATCATAAAATATATCAATAAGATGATTCATAAATATGAAAACATGCATCAATGAAAGAATATGCCAAATTTAGAAAGTTTTTAAACTAAAATAACTAGTTTGGTGGCCTATTTATTCAAAAAATTACCAAAAATAGATTCCTTTATGCTAGTTAATTTTAGAGGTTTTTGAGCTTTGGGTTGTTCATGACAAGTTTAAATAAAAATGTAGTTGATGGGTAGAGCACAAGACAAGGATAGACAATACACCAATAAGAGGTAGAGCTAGGTAGGGATAATTAGGTTTTGATTGTTTTTGTATTTTTGACCCAATTTTAACCTTTTGATTAAAAATATCTAAATTTCCACTGGATCTAAATTTCTTGTATGAATGGGTTTGAGGGTTCAGGCAAGTTATTAAAAGGCTGTTCGTTGATGTATGCCTACTTGTCAGGATATGTAGGCATAAGATGTTTTTGCCCTAGATTATCACATATATGTGGAGAACACTCACCCACATAGACATATAGAAGGATTAGAGTCTTGGATAAAGAATTTATAGGAGGTGACTGAATCAAGAGGAGGCTTGGATCTTAGGGCCACTATTGAACATGTATACACATACATACATTTTTTTTGGATTTTTGAGATGTTTTATGACTCACTTTCCCTCCATATAGGTGAATTATATTGAGACATGATTGTATGAACTCAAAATTATTATGATATATATAGGCATTTGGTTTAACTTATAGTGACTTGTCATTATGTATCATGGGATTTAATTTCCATTTTTGCTTCTCAGTTTATCCACTCTAGATGACTATGCATGTGACTATGTATATGTATATGTATCTCTTTATTTATGATATGATGTTATGGGAGATGCCTATGTATATGGGAAAAAAATGTATAAAAATGATTTAATTATGTAGAACTTGTATAAAATTATGAATACACTATCAATTATTTTGAAAGCGATGACCCATTTATTTTGTTTACACAACATAAGACTTTTCATTTGCAACAAAAAATGAATAGGAGAATAAGATATATGTGAGATGATAAAGAATGAAAACCACATATCAAAATTTCATAGGAAAAAATAATATGACCTAATATTTATGAGAAAAAGAGAAAAATGTACTTCTTTCTATACTTACAAAACACTAACTCTATTTGTTTCATCTAAAGATAACTAGTCCTGACAGGATTGGTAAATGGAATAAAGTTACCTTTTTTGGCATAGGCATATAAAGAAGATTTTTAAATATTTTTATCTAGACACTTTTTGATTTAATATTAATTCTACATTTAACTTTTATTTCTCTTCATGACTCCCTACACTTAGCCTTATGTGACCAAGAAGACACGTAGGTTCATCACCAAATGCTAGATGTAGGTGAATAAGGGCATCTCTCCCTAATGCTAACCTTACACAACTAGTAATATGTGAGGTTTCAAAATTGAAGTTAGAAAAGGGATAGAGATGTGTAATTTGATTATTGTTCTTGAATAAGCTTTTTATTTTCATAGAAATGCCTATTTTTATTATTTGCAAGGCCTTTAAGCCCAAAACTTGGTCCCATACAACTAGTAAGATGAAAGGGCTCATCATCGAGGACAAAGATAGGCAAGTAAAGTTACCTATTTTTAATCATTATATTGTTTTGATTTAGAAGGAATCATAAGAGGATATTATACTATGGACAAGTTTATAGACTAGACTGTAGGCTTGTATTTTCTAAGTTGTGCAAGAAGATGTGGGGAAAATAGGTGTACTCTGCTCATAAGAAATAAGGCAAGAACCAATGTAATGCTAACTTTCATAATAATTTCTATGGGGTGTGTTGGGTGAATATTTTGTCGTCAACTAACTGATGACAAAATGGGGATATCAGCCACAGCATAAGGGAGATTTACACCACGAGGAGTGTGGCTTTACCAGATCAAGACGAGGTAAATCTCTCCTCTCATCAAGGGGAGGTTCCCTATCAGTATTTGCGTGCTATAAGTATGTATATAATTAAGCAGAAAATAACACATGGGGGTGGTATAACAGCATCTACTTCTCTTCCTTCAGAGGTAATGTATGAAGGACAAAAGAGGAAAATCCCTGATCTAAAGCTAAAAACACTCCTCTTCTTTCAGGAATGATATTAAACAGAAAACAAGAAATCACCTGTAGTAACAAAGTCACAAGAACGCTCACGCAAGCACAAAGTCTTCCGTAGCTTCTCCACAGATTCAGAACAAGTATAACCGTAGAATAAAGTGAAGCACAAAGTCTTCACCTGAAACTACAAAAGATAAAAGAATCTCAAAGGTAAAAGCAGCAGAAAGTCTATCTTCTACCCTCTAGAAGCACCCTCAGATAATAATAACACACCCACTTGCTTATTAAATCAGATAAACAAGATGTTACCAGGAAAAAGACATAAGAACTATTTCCTAAATAACACAGACAATCTCAATACAAAGTCTGAAATAACCTGCTTCTCATTCATTCAACAGAATATGATTTACAAATTTGAGCACAAAGTCTCAAAAGTTGCTTCAATTTCAGCAGAGTGTTTGCTATTGAATTTTCCAAGATCCTTTTACAAATGAGGTCTCCACTATATATAGGGAGAAAATCCTCAAAAATAGAAAATAATAAAATATAAAATATCTTGGTCAAAGATGACTCATCTTTGACTTTTAGATATTTTCCAAAATATTTAATTCGTAATTACAATTTACAAAATTGCATGCATTCTGTAGAAAACAGAAATGCCTAAGGATAGAAGAAGAGAGGGAGTGTCAATTTTTGCTGCTGGATCTCTTCAAATGGGCCTCGTACATGGTGATCGATGCCTGAATTCCTATGCTGTCCAGTGCAACTACATTTTTGGAGATGACCCTTGATCTGATCAGCACATCTTTTAATGCTGTGATGGCTTTAGAGTGGCCAGTTAACCTGGATTTTAAATTCCCCAAAGTTAACCGAGCATTTAGAATGCTGTCCACCGAGGATATTGAGAAGGATGTTTCAACAAAAGCTTTTCAGATCATCTCTTTTGGATTTTGAAGATCAATGACTTCTTGATCTCGACATAGGAGTCCTTACTGGAGATGGCACCAACAAACATCAGAGTGCTCTTCTCAGGATTTTTCATTTATTTCCCTCTGTCGGGATCTTTCTCCAAACTATCCATCTCTATTTTCAGTCTTCTTCATGGTCTTGGACTGCTTCAGGGAAACTTCAGTGACCTGGAAGAACTTCTGTTGAAAGGACGTTGATGAAGAGGGACCCTTCACAGAAACCGCAGAAGGAACCATGATTGTGCAATCAGAGGAAGAAGGGAGTGATCAGGGAGATCCGCACGTTTGCTGGTCACGATCAGGGAAATGCGCTTGAAAGGGATGAGATGCGAGCAGGTCGAAAAGTAGAAGAAGGGGAGCAGGCGCAGAAAATGAAAAGAATGAAGGTTTCTCTAGAGTTGGAGAAATGTGAGTACCAGTTGCAAGGGCAGAAAAAATTACCGCCTCTGCATCGTTTAGATGTAAGGGCGGCAAAAATTGCCGCTCCTGCACGGGCAGAGGAATGGAGACGGCAAGAACGACCGACGCCGGCAGACAACACCACCGACGTCGGCAAATCTGCCGATGACGGCAGAAGAAAACCGCCGACGTCGGCAAACCTGCCGACGGCGGCAGAATATCGGCTGACGACGGCGTAATCTTGGCTTAAACAGCCCGTGAGGAATTTACCGCCCGCTGAATGGGCGGCAAATTTGGGACGAAGAACGCATGTAAGGGTGGCAAAATTTGCCGCCCTTGTATAAAAAGTGCAGGGGCGGCGATTTTTGCTGCCCTTGCATAAAAAAGGAAGAAAAGTGCAGAGGTGGCGATTTTCGCCGCCCATGCACAGGGGAAAAGGGAGGAAAGACTGGCAGGGACGAGAAGGTAACCACTTCTCGTTTCGAGGCCAAGATGGGAGCGAATTTGAAATCCATTTCGAAGAACGAACTGAGGGGGACGAAAAGATGAAACAAACAAGTTTCGCAGGGGAGTTCCAAAAATAAGCACAGCTAATTTTGGGAACAACAGGGTGATAGGGTAGTGTGAGAATGAAATGATATGATATGCCTCATTCTATAATTTTTATGTTATGAAAATTAACAACTGATTAATCACTAAACATGACATCTAATACACAAGACAAAATGCTAACAATGGAATACACAATGTAATGAGCGAAATGTGATGTGTAAGTAATAGATACAGAAAAATTTTAGGTGTAAAATTTTTATAGACTCACCAAACCCCTTTCACTCTAGTATACATAGCTGATAGGATCTATTTTTGAATTCTTCCATCGCTAGGTAGGGGCCTAACTAGTTAGGTTTGAACTTGTGACCTTGTCTTTTATTTTTGTCAATTTGATTATTGAGTCTAAGAAAAAAGTCTCCTACATGTATATGATATTTTTATCATAATTTTGAAGCTCTTGATACCATTGATAGGGCATGATTGGCTATGTTTTTATTTTTGGAATGTGTGGATAAGTGAAGGCCAAAGTTTGTGAGCATTCGACAGGGTTTTTTCCATAACCTTTTCTTTGTATAAGAGGTTTGTGGTCATATTGGAAAAATCACAATATTATTGATGAGACATGGTTGACATTATTTTTCCCATTATCGTGCTTAGGAGATTTTGAGATAATTTAGTGAGAAACTCTCTATGGTCTTCCTCCTTTGCAAGAAGAAGAGAGGATCTAATATTGGGGATGTTTGGGAAATCATTGAAATCAATATTAATTTCAATGGTGCCTATTGTTAATTTATGAATCCTTACCTCAAGTGTTATCATGGCTGGGGGAGGATAAATGGTTTGTTTATATATCTTAAATTCTAAGCTATGATCTAAACTACTGCTTGCCCTTGTGTGATAGGGGGTTGGGTGGTTATGAAAATGATATGGGTCATTAGGCTCTTTTGGGGGTTTGTCTTCATGCCCCAATATTTATATCATACCAATGTGATGGTTTTTAATACTAGGGTTAAGAGATTGAAAGTTGAGAGGTGTGTGAGGGCTATAATTTCCAACCCTGTAAGGATCAAATGGAAGCTAGATTGGTTCATGTCTTTTAGGGTTACCTATAATATCAGTCATATAATTGGTCGAGATGACTAACACCATCACAAAATTTTATTTGCTTACTATTTATATTGTTTCAAATCAATTTTATCTATATTTTTCACTTGATATAAGCTTAAGAACTTTAGTACCCCTCATTAAGATAACTACTTTGGCTATTTAGGGGTCTTTATCTTCAACCAACTTTGGGGGATTTACCACACCATTGGTGGGAAGGTGATAATAAATGTGTATCCATGGTTGTGTGTGTATAATAATTTGAATGGAATCAAAGGGCTTATGGTATCCTTGAATGATGAAGAATTTACCCAAGTAGAGGAACTTAATTTAATGGAATAGGGTACAACAGATTCTTTCATCCTATGGATCCAAGGTCTACCTAAGATCATGTTGTAATTTTTATCTCTATCTATCACATAAAATTTTATCAATACAGTCTTGGGACCCAAATTGACTAGAAGCAAAATGGTACCTATTGAGGTAGAATTGAAGCTATCATAACATCATAAAGTGTTCTTAGTAGTAGAGCAATTGGTTTCTCTGTACCCATGTTTTTGAATAAATAAAAAGGGGGCTATGTTGACAACCACCCCATCATAAACCATTGCTTATTTTACATAATTGTTATAGATCCATACTTATAGATACAATGCTAGAGGGTGAGAAAATATCCAAATAAATATGATTGATTTGAGCTTGCAGTGGAGGTGTGACACTAGTTATATGTCTCAATCCAAAGGCATCAAGTAATGTCAAATGATGGGATAGAGAGTTCTTGAGAATGTCTAGGAAAGATATGTGGGAAAATGTCTTTGTGAGATCATAAATTAAATCATAATTCCAAATGGGTTTGGGGTTGGTGTTAGTATCCAGGACATTTATCAAGTAAGGGGCTATGGGATGATACTCTCTTGTGTGGGTAACAATGTTTGCATCCTCCTTAGTTTCAAGTTCCATAAATCCTATCATGCAAGTTTTTACTTGTGGTCCTAATTAGGGAGACACATCGGGGTTGAATATGCTAGAGGTATAGGCCTCAACATCATGAGTACCAATTAGTGGGGCTTGGTTAGCTTAATTAACCCATGTATGGTTCAATATGGTGCATTGTTAATGGTCTGGAAATGTGCTTTAGTAGATGCCTAAGTTAATATTTTGAGGTGTTATGGGACTAGTTGATTGGGTGAGGGTTTTTAGTGGTATTCCTTAGGAACATGTGTATAAATGTTTATCATTGGTATTTAGATATTTTTTGAATGAATTTATTATATTCCCTATAGGCTTGAGTATCATGTCCAATAAATATATGGAAAATATAGTAGACATTAGGATCATAGTCTTGAGGCTTTTGGTGTTGGCCATGCTGATCGACCCCTTATTGGTTGTTATTATAATATAAGCATTAATGCTAATTAGGGAAGGTGTTTTGGAACTAATTTTGAAATTATCCATGGTTGTGGTTTTTCCATTGGGTGTGATGAGGAGGAGGGTGATTAAATTCAACAACATGAGTGGTAGGTGGAGGGTTTTGATTCCTCAAACCCATGTTATTATTGTTAGAATTATCATTATTGTTCATGGGATGAGGTGGATTATTTTTAACATAGTTCAACCTATTGTTTTGATATGTGGTGGCATTATGATTCCCATTAAAAATATAATGACCTTTATTATTGGAGTTATTTTGGTTAGTTTTTGATAGATCTATTATTTTGGTTTGGGATGACTATCTATCCATTAGTCCCATAGGTTATACAACCATTGATAATGGCCACTTGATCGATTATGAGAGTACTTTTGAGTGATTATTTATATGACCAATAGATGAATGTTTGCATGTCTTCTCTCGTATCCTTATTTAGGGAGTGTAAGAAGAGATTACATAGTACCCTTTAGTCCATGTGTGGCACACTAGTAGATGAGTATAAGAATTGTTTCCATCTCATAATGAAATGGGTAGTTAATTTATTGTGATATTGTTTCATGTGTAATAAATCCCATATTCCAGTCTTTAGGAGTTTATTCATATCTAAAGCTTTGAATTAGCCATGAGTTGGTGAAAAAAATGTATAAACCCCTCAGGGTGGTGATAATACCAATCAAGGGATATTCCTTCAAGTTTGTTTGGAAAATGTTTTGTAACCAACCCATCTCAAGGTAAAATTTATCAAAAAATAATAGCATATACCTTGACATGTGCATTATGATCTCCTTCTCCCTTGAATTTAGGGAGGTTAAGTAGGGTATGTCGAATAATAAATCCCCATATATTTTGATTGAGGGGTTATTTCAAGTACTCAACATATGTCCCCATGTCATTAAAGTAATTACAGGCATGGTAGAATAAGATTGAATGGGAGGGTTTGGATATGGGTGACTCATGTAACCACTGGTGGGAAAATAAGGTGTTTGGTAGGGTGGTATGGAGTAGGCTAGAAAGTAGTTATCTAGGTGAGTGGTTTTAGAGAACATATGTTAGTAAGGAGGAATAATGTTAGACAAATATGGGCTAGGTGTTTGTTGGGGATGAATAGACATGGGTAACACATAAATTGGAGGTATAGAGTTGTTTTGTGAAGGGGGATCATACGTGAGTGGCATGTAACTTGAAGGGACATAGGGTGGTAGATTATTAGCCACAATTTTATGGGGATGAGTGTAGGTTTAAATACTTCCCATAAGATTTCAAGGAAGGAATTGGTAGGATAGAGGAATTTTAGAAGTAGGGGTATTGGGGATGCCATGAGTAAGGATGTCTCCTAGATTTTGGTTTGAGGCATGATTGATAAGAGGTGGGTTAAATAGATACATCAATGATTGGTAAGTTTCTACTAGGGTAAGAATAAGAGAGAAATGGCCTTTATTATAAGGGTTAGTGGCCATCCCTTAATAGAGAGAGGCTTGGTTACTCTCTAAATATCAAATGTGACTCATCAAGGTTGAGATGAGTTCATTCTAGGAAGAAGGAATGGTGGTTCTAGTGACCTCTTTGGTAGAAACTATAGGAGATATTATTTTATGACCACCAATACATTTATTGGGGTTATAGGCCTCTATAAGATATGTTGGTTATTACTCCCATGGGTTGGTGATGTTTTGGTTGTTATTCAAAGAATGCAAAGGTGTTTTTAGTCTACTTATACCATTTTATAAATTAAAAACTATATCAATACATTGATCATAATTTTTTTATACTTTGGGCATATAGGCTTTGTAAGATAATAGACAATCAGGTTATAATGTGAGTATTGGTCCCACTTACATCGATAAAGGATAGTTTTTAGGGCTAGGGTGATTGCTAGTAGTTTTTGATGGTACTTCTCTAGATTTTCACTAATTACATTCAAATGAGAAAGAAACTAAGGTTAAGAGGTTATGGGTTTGATGTTACCCAGATTTAGTGTGCACCGTATCCAAGCCTTGTGGGAGCTCCTCTTTGGCTGTGGAGGAAAAACCTATAGTAAGAATGAAACTTAAACAAGAAAGATGTTAGAAGAGGCTATGGTGAACTACCAAGCTATGCACTTGGTCTCAGAAGTGTGAGGCTCCTTAAGGGATGACAGTCCACTGTTTAAAGATAAAAGCATTGTAAAAGAAGAAATGATAAATGACTAAAGAAATAGAAAAGTAGATGGTGTGTACCTGTTCCATGTAGTCTATGTATCTCAGAATGCTACAAAAGGCTAGCTAAAGGTTTTGTCTGGTCTAAATGGGTTGTTTGGATGGCTTTCTAGTTTGCTGTTTTAGAACACAGTCGTTGACGTTGGTGGGTCTATCGAGGTCAGTCGGGTAGAAGGTGCTGACATTGGTTGGTCTATCGATGTCGGTTTGAGTTATAGATGCCAACGTCGATTGGTCTGCCAATGTCAGTTGGGGTCATCGGCCTTGGATGGCTTTTAGAGTCTTTTTGGGATAGACAGAGGGGTTTTTGGAAGTTCAGAGGTTGGTGCAGGGTTGTGGGAAGGTGAATGAGGTCTGAAGAAGGGTATAGGTAGAGGATTGGTGTGAAAAGGGGGTGAGAACAAGGAGAAGGCCTTTTAGCCCCTCCATAGAAGAAGTCGGGCCTCTCGATAGTATTTAGAAATATCAATGAAAACTAATTAACAATATATTCTAAAACACTGAAATGAAAACTAGAGTACTTAGCTTTATAAGGTGAAGAACCAGAGGTGTCAGAATAGTGATTCCTATTGTGGCTAATGTGATCAGTGTTGTGAGCCAATGAAGTGAACATGGATTGCTTCAATTCAGTATCTCAAGGTCCTCATAAAATCTTTCAATCCAGTCTTTGAAATGATTTGTGCAGAGCTTAAGTAGCCAGGAGAACAATAGTCGAGTTTTGGTGCTTGAAATCTTAGAGTGTGCATGCTAATGTGTGAAAAGGTGGCCTTAGCTCAATGTCAGAGCTTGGATTATGTAATCGATGTTGGTGATCCCACTGGTGTCAGTGTAGGACTACCGATGTTAGTCGTGGGTTGATCAATGTCAGCGGAGAGAGAATAAGAAAAAGGGCTATTTTTAGCCCTTTGCCTGTTTCTCCACCTACCAAGTGCCTTTTCTATTAGAGAATGGTCAAAACAAGGGCTTATGAGTCACGGGAGTTGGTTAGGGAGTTAAGATGGGGTGAGAATAGGTCATGGATAGTTAGGGTTTGGAGGAGCTAGTCTCAGGTTGACTCATAGGCTAAGAAACGGTCTTAGGGTGAGGTGTCTAGATGAGGTGTCCAAGGTGAGGTAATTAATTTAAAATAAGTAGTTTTTAAATTAGTAAGGTGTGAAAGTGTGGGTTAGGAGTGTTAACATTTAGAAGGGACCAAGGGGGGTTGACACAATATTGGTGTCTACATTTTCCCCTTTTTGTCTTGTGGTTTGTTCTGACAAACTGCAAGACAAAAATAGATGTAGGTTGCCCCAGGTATGGGATGAGGTATTCCCCCTCAAAGTAAGAATCGAGAGAAGGTAATCTGAAATTGGGTGCCGATTTGATAGGCAGTGGATGGGTAGGGTGAGGTTGGAGTGTGAACACTTCAATAGTTGAGATTGTGCGTATACCACTTCACTTGATAGGTAGGTCAATTTGTCATAGGGAAGGTCAAGGAGGACTAAAATTGAAGTAACCGGTCATCAGCTTATTAGTGGTAGTTGATTGGGTTAAAATGATCAAAGCTATAGCTCCAATGGTTAAGGAGGACTAAAATCAAAGTAATCGGTCCCCAGCTTATTAGTGGTAGCTGATTGGGTTAAAATGATCAAAGTTGTAGCTCTAATGGTCGAGGAGGACTAAAATTGAAGTAACCAGTCCCCAGCTTATTAGTGGTAGATGATTGGGTTAAAATGATCAAAGTTGTAACTCCAATGGTCATCATGTTCTAAGTATCTGGGCTAGGAAGTGCTCTTGGAAAACATGAAAATGTCACAGATATTAGGGATCAACTTGGTCATGATCCAAAAATAGGTGTGATGGGTGTGTATAATTTGATAACTATTCATGAGGTAGCATATGAAATTAAAATAACCAAGGCAAAGTTGTCTCAAAAGTGGTCATGGTCTGAGGAGATAGTCGTGATCTCTGAGGTCATTTGTTGAGTTAGGCTGAAATATAAGTGATCTCGAGTGTTGTTTGTTATGGTTAGGAAATGTTTTGGTTGTATTTTATCAGAAACATGTGATGTTATTTGTTGTTTCCAAAATTAGCTTAGCTCATTTTTGGGAACAACCCCCTACGAAACTTGTCCGTTTCATCTTTCGTCTCTCTAAGTTTGTTTTCGAGGTGGGTTTTTCTCGTTCTCATCTTGGTCTCTTCAAAAACTTTTGAAATTCATGAAACACGTCTTCCCAAAAAGTGAAGGCCGTTATGGTCTCGAAACGTTCTGGGAACCAAGTCCCCTTTTCAAACTACCTCTTCTAGAGTTAGTCTTTTCCTCCATTCCCTATAGGGGCAAAAAATTTTGCCACCTCTGCATTTCCCTTATTTTTTGTGCAAGGGCGGCAAATTTTGCTGCCCCATCAGCCTGACATGCAAGGGCGGCAAATTTTGCCACCCCTGCAATCAGATGAGCTGAAACATGCAAGGGCGGCAAATTTTGCCACCCTAGTAGGTCTCGATAACCATGCGCGGCATTTATTGCCATGCGCAGTGGGTTGTTGGGGTGGATTTTTCACCCCATATAAGCTGATTTGAACCTCTTTTCTCTCATTACTTCCTCTTCTCCTCCTACCTCTTGTGCCTGAGCAACCCAACTCAAGAGTCAAAGTGCATTTTGGTGGATTTAACCTCATGGTGTGTGCGGTTTCTCAGGTAGGATTTATTTTTAACTTTTGTTTCATTTTCTTTCTCTTATTTTTGCTTAGTATTAGTTGTTTTTTGTTTTGTTTTGTTTTCTTCCTTTTTCTCTCCTTGCCTGTGCGCTTCCTCTCCACCCTGCCACGGGCATTGTTTTCTCCCTCACGCTCACCCACGGTTTTCATTTCCCTCTTCCTAGCCGTGTTTAGCCCTAAGGGCGGAAAAGTTTGCCGCCCATGTCTTCCCCTGAATAATAGTCCCCTAAAGGGGCAGCGAATTTTGCCGCCCTTTCTCTTCCTAACCTGTATGGGCGGCGAAATCCGCTGCCCCTACTTTCTTCCTGCCCTCATTGCAGGGGCGGTGAGATTGGGCGCCTTGTAGACCTTCCTTGCAAGGGCGGCAAATTTTTCTGCCCTTACCCTTTTTCCTTCTTCAGTCTGCAAGGGCGGCAAAATTTGCTGCCTATGCAGCCCGTCCCTACACGGGCGGCAATTTTTGCCGCCCTTACACTCTTCTATCCTTACATGTAGGGGCAACAAATTTTGCCACCCATGCACCTTTCCCTCAAATTTTCCTAACTCCTGGGAATTTTTTGAGTTGTCTTTTTCTTTCCCTTTCTTCTTCATTTTCCATTCCTTCTTCCACCTAACTTTTTTAAGTGACCTCTGGTAAGTAATATCACTTAAATTGCCCTTTCCCCCTCTCATCCACTCTCCTCTAATCTGGCGATCATGACTGCAGTTCAATCAGCGAACTCTTGCACATCTGATCCCATCTGGTTGAGATCATTCTCGATGATGGAAGCGTCCCCCAAGAAGGCAAAAACAATGAAATACAAATACCAGGGCATCTTCCCACTCACATCGGTCTCTTTGAATGTCGATGACATTTGAGACACTGAGATTAGCCACGTGGACATGGCTGAATTCCTAACCCGCACAAAGGTGACAAACCCTAGCACCAGGATTAAAAGGATCATCGAGAGCAACATCCACCTGGTGGCCACCTTTCTGATAGTAGTGCATCATACTGAATTCATCCTCTAATGCACGCACTTCTACAACAAAGAGACCAGGTCAGTCTCAGATGCCAGTGGTAACATGGTGATTTAGTTGGACCCCGAATTCATCGATAAAGTGTTCATGTGCCCTCCAACCACTGAAGTAACTAAGATCGACTTAATGGATGCACAAAAGGAGTATGATAAAGACCGTGAGAGGGCAAAGAAGGTCATGAACTATAAGTGGTTAAATACCCTTAAGACCAGCCTCTCCAGATGGCCGTGGAACTTTCTGAGGAGTGATTTTGTCGAAGAAGTTGGTGACTTGATCACCCTTCTAAGCAGAGTATGGGGCCTCCCATCTTCTTCACAATTCCATGAATGGATGTATCCATTCATCAAGATCATCCTCCAGGGCAAAAAAGCCATCTTTTGGGGAGAGCAGATCAACAATGCCCTCCATGAGTAGCTGACCAAGGTGCAGACCTCTCACAGGTTCTACATGACTTCATACCTTGTGTACATAGCTGTCGCGATGCGGAATTTTCTAGGCTTGACCACAGAGGGGGATATAAAGTTAACCCCAGTACACTCATATTACCTGTAGCTGACTCTACAAGGATCAACCCGTCACTTCAAGAGAGTAAATGACGCTTTCTTTGCCATGTTTTTATGTCTCTTTGACCCATAGCTTGAGAAGAAGAGAATATCAGATGAGGCTTAGATGGTGGTCAATGATTTTGGCTACATGTTCCTCCAGTTCCCCACCTTCTGCTATCTGTGAGTCAGCTTCTACCAGGGCTACCCCTACATGCTCCCCAGGTTTCCTTCATATAAGCTAGTGCAAATGGAACTTTGCTGACAATTAATTGTTGTGCATACCAAATAGATAGAGCCGAAGAGACCAGGTTTCAAGTTTCTGATTGATATTGGCAGATATTCCATTGCAACATCAGCCAAAGCCAAAATCATGGAAACTAAAATGCAGATGGTTACTTTAAAACCATTCAAGAGATGAGAAAAATTTGACTACAAGGGAGTCAAGGAAAAGATCAGGAGGAAAACCTAATTCCATGAACCCATGATTGAGGATATCTGGGTTGATCTCAAGATGGCCGAGGAGATTAGAAAAATGGACTATTATAGACTGACATTGGAGTAGATTGAATATCTCAGGCTTGCAGAGATCCCCTCTGGTCTAGTCGATGATGGAAACATCATCAATAACAAGTATCTGACAGAAAAGGTTGCTGGTTCCCCTCTCCCTTCAGTTTAGTGGTCTTAGAAGGAGCTGACTTCTCTGAGAAAAAGATTTGAACCAATATTGGCTAACACCAATGATTGGTTAGCAACCAAAGGGATCACCCTGAAGGAATTTATTATAGAATCAGAGGCTGAATACTAGGCATAATTGAAGAGGAAAGTAGAGAACAGAACTAAAAAAAAGGTGATGTCCCTTCTCCTTCTGGGCCCCACAAGTCTAGGATCATCTTTGTATCCAAGAAACCTAAGGCCACTAAAGAGCCTGCAGTGGCAACAAAAGGAACTGAGGAAGAGAGCCGTTAGGCACAGGCAGCTCAGCCCATGGAGAAAGATGATCAGCCGTCAGGGCAACCTAGCACTAGGCCTCCGCTCTCACAAGAACAAGCACAACCGAGGAAGAGCGTATCTCTTTCTCCCCTTAGTCTCCTTTGGTACCCTCTTCTCCCATCTCTCCTATCAGTGTTCCCTCTTTTGGAGCTGCTTCTCCTTCCAAGGTCATATTTGGTGATCCTCAAGGCCCTTCTGGAAGTTCCCCTCACTCTTCTAGATCTATTCCAAGTCTATCGTCTCCTTCCTTCAACTTGCCAGCAAGCCCTGCACCCGAGCCAAAATTAGTAGTTGGTGCAGTTTCACCAGTTACTCTGACTGCAACTACCGTCACCACTAGCAGTATGGAAACTGCTATAGTAACACTGGCTGAGACAACCATTTCCACCTCAGGTAATTCTCTCCTACCTTGGATGTCTGCTTTCACACCAAAAAGGAAGAAGATGGCCATCTCCCCAGATGAATTCGACTTTGGAAAAATAGTGCCGGTGAAAGCAAAGGCTCCTAAGAGGCCAAGAATCCTCTCTAAATTGGTCGAAGAAAAAGGACATTTTTTTTTGGAAATTGCCAAGCCTCCACAGGACGCAACCCTTGAGGGTTTTGAGATGAGTAGCTATTCCATCTCTCATGTTGAACTTGGCAAAGTTACTCACAAAGGTGCGAAAAGTGATCTTCAGTCAGCTATCGACATCATGGTCCAAAAATTCGATCGAGAGAAGGAAATGAAGGATTATTACAAAGCCAAATCAGAGCAGCTAATGGAAGTAATAAAAATGTTCACTCTTCCTTCTGAAGCAGCAACTCCAGAGGCCTTCTCTGTGGATGACTTAGTCATTCAAAAATTAGAAAAGACTTATTTAAAGGGAAAAGTCCTGGAGGACTATATTGAAAAAATGCATACTCAGGGAGTTTCTCTACTTACAAAAGTTGTAGAAAGGACAGGAAAAATGAGAAAAGTAAAAGCAGAACTAGATGACTTCATCTCCCTCATTTCTCAAGAGATTGATAGTTTAGAAAAAGATCTTAGCAGATGGAAGGAAATGAAGGACCTCAAGAAAAGCACCTTAATATCTATCGGTGTCATCTCTAATAAGGAATCCTATGTTGAAATTAAGGAGTCACTGATCTTCAGGATTCATATACTCAAAGATCTAATTGATGACCTCAAAGCTTTCAAGGAGGCTAGTGAAAAGAGTGACCTGAGCCTGCTGAATAAACTAGAAGAGCTGCCATGCAACCTAACCTCTAAGGACAATCAGTTCCTTCCAACAGAAGAAATGATTCAAAATTTCAAGGAGATGGTTCGAAGAGATTTTGAAGAAAAATCCTTCTCAATGTCTACTGTGGATAGCATTCTAGATTTTTAGTTAACTTTGGAGAATCTAAAATTCAAGTTAACTGGCCACGCTAAAGCCATCACAACATTGAAAGATGCATTGATTAGAGCCAAAATCATCTCCAAGAACATAGTTGTGCCAGACAGCATAGGAATTTAGGCATCCATCACTATGTTCGATGCACATATGAAGAAATCTGGCAGTAAGAATTGAATCTCTCTCCTTTCTTCTTCTCTCCTTATGCACTTCTGTTTTGTGCAAAGTGCATGCAATTTTGTAAAATGTAATTACATGTAAATACTTTGGAAAAATATCTAAAATTCAAAGATGAGTCATCTTTGACCGAGATATTTTGTGTATTTTATTATTTTCTCTTTTTGAGGATTTTCTCCCTATATATAGTGGAGACCTCATTTTGTAAAAGGATCTTCTTGGAAAAATTAATAGCAAACACTCTGCTGAAATTGAAGCAACTTTTGAGACTTTGTGCTCAAATTTGTAAATCATATTTTGTTGAATGAATGAGAAGTAGGTTATTTCAGACTTTGTGTTGAGATTGTCTATGTTATTTAGGAAATAGTTCTTATGTCCTTTTTCCTAGTAATATCTTATTTATCTAATTTAATAAGCAAAGTGGGTGTGTTAGTATTATCTGAGGGCATTTTTGAAAGGTAGAAGATAGACTTTGTGCTACTTTTATCTTTTGAGATTTTGTTATCTTTGTAGTTTTAGGTAAAGACTTTGTGCTTTACTTCACTCTACGGTTGTACTTATCCTAAATTGGTGAAGGAGACTATGGAAGACTTAGTGCTTATGTGAGTGTTCTTGAGAACTTCGTCACTTCAGGTGATTTTATACTCCACATTTGATACCGTTCCTAAAAGAAGAGGGATGTTGTTGGCTGCGGACTAGGATTTTCCCCTTTTGTTCTTTATACATTACTTCTAAAAAAAGAGAAGTAGATGTTGTGATACCACCCCATGTGTTATTTTCTGCTTAATTACATGCATGTATCCAGCATATAAATATTTAATAGGGAACCTTCCCTTGATGAGAGGAGAGATTTGTCCCCTGCTGATGTAATAAACTTGCACATCTGGTCGACTGATCTCCCTATGCTATGGTGATAGGAACTATTTTGGTCACCAGTTAGCTAGCCGACAAAATATTCACCCAACATTATTTATGATAAAATTGAGTTGAATGTTAGGTTCATAACTTTATAGTGAAAATTATGAGATGATAATATGCGAGTATATAATTTTAAGACACTGCGTCCTAAAAGATAAACTAGCATGTGATGAAGGTATGTAAGAAGTGAAAGGCGTGTTTCTCTTTCATTGACAAGGACCATAATGATAACATAGATAGAGTTTTTGCAAACAAAATCCCCATTCATGCATTACGTCGTTGACCATTGGTTTTTGTTAGAGAAGTACCCTAATCACTTGACGTTAAGTGGGCTCAAAATCCCTTGGGTATTTTGGGGTAATAGGTGTGATTATGTGATATATGAGGATAGCTTAACCCTTTTTAGCAGGGATAACTTTGCCCCTTTTATAAGTGAACCTAAGAATGACTATAGGTAAGTCCATGACTTAATAGTTTATCAGTCATATTTTTTTTAGAGATTGATCAATGCGGGAAGTCTACTTGGGGATGTTGTTTTTGTTTTGTAGTCATGTGAAGCTGATCAATGCGGGGAGCTTTTGAGAGGGTTCTATTTTTGTAGCAAAATTTGGGCATAGCCATCCTTTGAGGGAGTGGTCTATATTTTGCTTTGTATGTTTTGATTTCTTTGAATAGCTGTCCTTCAAGGGAACAATTTATTAATTATAGCAATAATGCAACTGTCCTTCAAGGGAGCAATCTACATTTATAGTTAATGAACTTTTAATATTTTGTTAGGCATCCCAATTTTATGGTTTTTTTAACTAAACTTTTAGTCATGGACTAGACTATAGAGGTTTAGGGGTTTACCTTTTATTAGGACAAAGCATTAATGCTTAAAAAAGGGTTAACTAATTTTTGTAGGGAAAAAGGGTTGAAAGGAATAGGAATGAGGATGACAGGGGTTGTTTAAGGGATGAGCTCAAGTTAAACATAAAGTGAATGATTACTTGGTTAATAGTAAAATGGTCACAGATATAAGGAATTAAGGGGCTCAGGTTTTGGCCGGCCTTCGAGAGAAGACAGACGATAAGTGCCTGATCCATACTTGTGCATTATTATATAAGGTCCAAGCCAATTAGGAGCAAACTTGCCTTGTTTTCTTCTTTCCATATTGGTCACGTGTTGGTTTTCTTTAAGGACAAGATCTCTGATTTTGAAATCTCGCTCTTTCAAATTTTTGTTTTAGGCACGCTTGATACGATCTTGGTAGATATGAAGATGATTAAGAGTGGCAAGATGAGGTTCATCGAGTAACTCGAGTTGTGTTAATTGATCTTGATAAAAGTCATCGTTAGAGAGCATGTCATGCAAGGAGATGTGAAGAGAAGGTATTTGTACTTCAAGAGGCAAGATGGCCTTGGTTCCATACACTAAGGAGAAAGGTGTAGCACCTGTAGGGGTTTGAATGCTAGTGTGGTAGGCCCATAAAGTGAAGGGAATGTGAGTGTGCCAATCCCTTCTAGTGTCATTGACCACCTTCATTAGGATTTTAGTTAGGAATTTGTTAAAAGTTTCTGGCTATCCATTTGCTTGTGGATAGTAAGGTGAGGAGAAGCTGAGTTTGATGCCAAAAGCATTGCAAAGCTTTTGGACAGTTTTGTTTTTGAAAGATTTGCTGTTATCAGTGATTATCTTGTGAGGTACACCAAAATGACAGATGATGTGATGGTTAATGAAGTTGACAATTTTGTCAACTTTAGTGGAGATGAGGGGAATAGCTTCCACCCATTTGGTGAAATATTTAGTTGCTGTGATAATAAATTGATGTTAGAGAGACGAATGAGGGTTAATCTCACCAATTAAATCTAAGCCCCATTGTGAAAAGGGCCATAAATCCTTAGCAACTTGTAAAGCGTGGCTAGGGACGTGAAGTAGGTTAGCATGTTGCTAGCATTTGATACAATGCTAAACATAGTCACTGTAGTCTTGGTTTAGAGTGGGCCAATAATAGCCCAGGTGGAGGATGCGCTTTGCAACCGAGTTACCACTAAAATGTCCTCCATAAATCCCATCATGGACTTGTTTGATGGCATGAGATGTCTTAGTGGTGGTTAGGCATCAGAGAAAGAGGTTGTCAAAACCTTGTTGTTAGAGAAGACCCCCTAGCATGGTGTATCGAGCAGTACTTTTGATAAAATCCCGCTATCCATTTCTAGAGAGGTCAGGAGGAATGATAGAATAAGTCAAGTAGTCAACAAGTTGTTTATACCAAACATCATGTGGACTAGAGTCGATATTGCCAACAAAGTTGTCAATTGAGATATATGAGGGAAATGCCAAATGGTGTACTGTGACATAGATTCTCAAGGAAGTAGATGAAGATGGAATGTGTTAGGCGAGAGAGGCCATTGTGTTGGCAAACTTATTTGTAGAGTGAGGAACAGTTTACAAGAGATAACGGTCGAAAGACCCTAACAATGTGTCAACATAGTGTTTATATCATTGCAAAACTTTTTTTTACAAAGATATGAACCATTAATTTGATTAACGACTAGTTACGAGTCACCAAAGATATTGATTGTCTTCATGCCTAAGAAAATGGTAGTTTGAAGCCCCAAAATTAAGGCTTCATACTCAGCCATGTTATTGGTGCATTCGAAGTCGAGGTTGAAGGATAGAGGCAGGGTCTCACCCTCATGAGGGATGAGAATGACCCCGGCACCCCCATCGAGTTGACATTTAGATCCATCAAAGAACATTATCATTTGATAGGGGATGTTATCGGTGGATAGCATGGTGATAGACTCATCAAGAAATTCTTAGTTAGAGGGTTGGTTATCAGGTAAAGGGGCATCTGCTAGTTGGTCAGTGATTATTTGCCCTTTTATAGACTTTTTTTGAATGAATTCCAAATTGACCTCAGTGAGAAGCATGAGCCAATGAGCCATACATTGGTTTTGGTATGGCTTGGAATACATGTATTTGAGAGGGTCGGTGTGGGTGATGACATAAGACTTGTGGTTGAGGAGATAGTGGTGAAGTTTGGAAGTAGCTAAGACTAATGCCAAGCAAAGTTTTTTGATATGAGTATACCGAGTTTCATAGTCAATGAGAGTTTAGCTTATATAATAAACCACTTGCTCATGATGTTGTTCATCTCGATGTGCAATCATGGCACCTAAGGAATGATCTATTGCCAAAATGTAAAGATAGAAGGGTTAGTCATCTTTAGGTAGAATAAGGACTAGTGGAGAGACAAGATAGAATTCAAGATCCTCAAAAGCCTCTTGGCAATCCTTATTCCAATTAAAGGAGATGTCCTTCTTGAGGAGGTGATGGAAGGGTTGGCATCAGTCAGATAGCTACGAGATGAAGCGATGAATAGATTGAAGCTTCCCTTGTAGGCTATGAAGTTGTTTTAGGTTATTTGGTGGGGGCATCTCAAGTATGGCTTGAATCTTAGCTAGATCCACCTCAATGCCACAGAGAGAAATGATGAAACCCAAAAGCTTCCCTGAGAGAATCCCAAAGATGCATTTCTTGGGGTTGAGTCGAATGTTATATTGTAGTAGGTGAGTGATTATTGTTTTGAGAATGGTTAGGTGGTCATGGTGAAGTTTGGATTTCCCTAGCAGGTCATCCACATAGTCCTGCATGATTTTATGGAGGAGATCATGAAAGATATAAGTCATGGTGCATTGGTATGTAGTGCCTATGTTTTTGAGGCCAAAAGGCATGACCCTATAGCAGAATGTCCCCCATGGGGTGATGAAAGTGGTTTTATGTTGATCTTTTGGGGAAATCAAGATTTGGTTATATCCTAAGAACCCATCCATGAGGGATAACATCTCACGACCAGCCTTAAGATCAACAAGTTGGTCAATGCTTGGCAAAGGAAAGTCATCCTTTGGACAAGCTAGGTTGAGGTCATGATAGTCAGTATAAATTTGAATTCCCCCTATTGCTTTTGTGATAGGGACAATGTTTAACACCCATTGTGGATAATCAATGGGTTGGATAAATGAGACAGAGAGAAGACATTGAAGCTCCTCTTTGACAAGGAGTGTGACGCGAGGATGCATCCTGTGAAGCTTTTGCCTGATAGGCTTAGCTTTGCAGTTCATGACAATGTTATGGATGATAATGTTAGGGTCAATATTGGGCATATCACTATAGGACCAAGTAAAGGCTTTGCTATGATCTGTAAGGAATGTGGTATAGTTAATTTGTTCTTGGGCATCTAAAGATTGACCAATCTTTAAAATGTGAGGAACATCGAAAGATGGGAGATTAATGTCAACAGTTGATTTATTTAACATAACCTATGTTTCTGAAGGAAGTGATCATTATATGAAGGAGTCATCTGCACCCATGTAGGTGAGTATGGCATCATCATCTAGGCATTGGACAGTGTTGATGCTAAAAGATTCATCATCTATCATGTCTAGATAAATGAGAGGAAGAGACCTTGATCCCTCACCTAGTTGATAGGTCAAGGGTTCCAAGTGAATGGAATTTATGAAAAAAAAATTAGGAGGGATGGAGACCACCGACTCCATAGGTGAGGGTGGGGGAATAGGCGAGGTTGGAGGAGAATGCTCTATGATAGTTTCATGGTGAGGGATCTTAGAGGGTTTTGTAGGTTCTTTGAAACCCACGCCATGTCGTTTCTTGGCATTTTTGATTGCCTCATTGTTTGGAGGCTCAATGGGCTGGTGAGGACCTTGTTCATAATGCCCAAACACAAAACCCTTCCATGTACACCTATGAAGATAGGTGTGAGCAAAGCTAGGTTTGCTGAGGAAGGAGAAATTACAAGTGAATAGTCAGGGTGATGAGAGAGGATTTCCAACAGTAGGAGCCCAATCTAGCCCTCCATAGGTGAGATTATTTTAGAGATCGAGAGGACCATATGGGATGACCATTTTGATGTGATGGTCATAGTTAGGGTGGTGATGATTTTTTCCATATTATTTCAGAGTTTGGAACATGTCAAGGGTAAGCAAATGATACTCCCCAAGTGAAAGGCACTAGAAGGTATCTTCCATAGGATCTTTCGTGGTCACTTGAGGAGTAGGCGTAGGTGTGACTGGTGTTTGTGAGCTTGTCGAGGCTTCCATGAGTGGAGGTGGTGTTTAGGTGGATGTTTTCAAAGGGATGAGAACATCATTAGGTTGATAGGTTGTGTTGCATGTTTTAAAGAGGGAAGGGTTAGCAGGAATGACATGAACCTGCCCCTCGTGTTCAAACTTGACACAATGATGCAACATGGAAGGGACATAGGTCATGGAACGTATCCAAGGTCATCCCAACAACATGTTATATTAGAAATCCCCCTCGATGATATAGAAGATTTCTAGAATTTTACGTGGGCCAACACAAACATGCAAGATCATAGTGCCAATGGTAGTGGTGGTGGTGTCATTGAAAGAATGAAGAATTGCATCAATTTTTGACATGAAGTTCTTTGAAAGGGCTAGTTGATCATATGAGTGGGTAGAAATGATGTTGATGCTATCACCTCCATCAATCATAACCTAATTAATGTGAGTTTGATCAATGTAAGCTGTGATAAAGAGGGTAGGATCCTGATCTTCCAAGTTGTAGGTAGGAATCTCAGAATCACTGAAGGTGATGGAGGCAATGGTGGGTAATGATTTGACTAAAGTAGCCAGTGGTTGGGGGTCTTTAGGTTGGACCTCCACTACTTGTAAAGCTTTGATCAAGGCTTGGAAATGTTACAAAGAGCTTTGTATTAGGTCATATAAATACATCTTCACAAGGGTTTGGTGAAGTTGTTTCACCATGGAGTCATGAATTGCCCCCAAAGATGTTGGTTGAGATGTGCCCAAGATAGAAATATTGGGATTTGGTGGTGGAGAGGGATTGGTGAATGGATATGTCTAAGGGGTAGAAACCTACTCTTTTCCTTTATCCTTTAGGGTTTGGGACCTAGTGGTCACATTAATAGTGTTGATTTCGAATAAAGGGGGAGAAGGTGGTAGAGGGATCATAATCTCTCGTTGGGATCTTGATTCAAGTGAGGAGGTTTGGGAGGCATGGGATGGTGTCAGTAGTTTTTCAAAAAGGTGGCCAAGAGAATTCTCAATGAGAAGGGTGTCCTTTTTTAGATGTTGGTGAATGACAACCTTAAGAGTGTAGCAAATCTTAGTATCATGCCTAGGTGTGCGATGATACAAGCAGATTTGAGTGTCATCGAACCAAGATGGTTTTGATTCAAGAGGTCAGTATGGCTTAATGGGTAGGAGAACAATGCTATAAGACTACAATAATTGGTGTAATAGTGAAGCATAGGAACCCACTAATGGGCCTGTGCTCATTGTAGTAGGGGTTGACAACTTCTGTTTAGGAGTTATAGGGGGAGTTTTTTGTACCACCTTTTTGGTTGGTGGTGTGGCCACACACATAGATGGCACTTTATTGGTGAGAGGTGTAAAATTTATTGGAGGACAATTTGTCTTTGTGAGGTGTTGGAATAGGGAGCACTCTTGTTAAAGTGGAAGGATCTAGACCCAAGATAGAGGGCAATGGTGAAGGTGGGGGAGGAGTAGACCAACGTGGTTTAGCATCCTCTTTTAGTATGGTGCAAGGACCACTACTGTGCAGGGTGAGGTTCAAATCTAACTTCACTTGTGGGTGAGTTAGGTTTGATACAGGGTGAACACTAAGAGATCTAATCTATTTCAGCATGGTGGATGCCTACGAGGGTTTGGATTCAGATGTGGAAGGCTGAGCTTTTGATGATTTAGAAGTGGAAACCTGATCCTCATTAGAGACTTTGGGGTAAATCATTGTAGAAGAGTTGGTAGTATAAGGTGAAGCAGGATGTGTAGGATAAGGAGCCTTAAGTCGCTCCCATAATGCCTCATACTCTAGGTTCCTAGAATGGAGGAATCCTAAGTTTTTTGCCAATCGAGAAAAGGGTTTAGATGATGTCACACAAGGCCTTATAGTAAGTCCTTCAGAGGATTTGGGTGATTATGAGAGTGGAAACATGTTGGACACAATGATCTCAGGCCAAAGGTGAGAGAGAACCATCACCAAATCTTCCTCGGCTAAAGTGGGTGAGGTGGTGAGTTTTTCTCTCGATGGAGAAGGGATTGGAGAATTGGGATCTTCAAGTGGATAGAGCACAAGGATGATCATACCTTCCATGTGTGGTCTAGGAGCATGGAAATTATGATCCTTGTTTGTTAATAAGAAGGATAAGGGTGGGGCCATTGGTGTTGGTACCATCAAAACATCCTCTAATATGGGAGAGGTCAAAGTAGACTCTCCTACGTGTGAAAGGGGGGTGGATGGAGGACTATCCTCCATCAGTGGAGGAAAAATAGGAGAGGAAGGCTCCTCTAAAGGGTAAAGTAGAGGGATGATGGCCCCTTTTACATGAGGGTGTGGGGTATGAATGGTAAATTCTTCAAATGTTAGAAGAAGAGGGAAGGTAGGGGCAAGAGGAATAGGTAATATGAGATCCTCACGAGGTAGAAGAATGGGTAGAGGAGGTGCTTGATGTCATGGGGGTGATACATGTGAAACAGGTTCATCCACACGAGGAAGAGGGTGAGGCAAAGGGAGATCTTCATTGCATGGGGGTGGTATGGGTAAAATAGGCTCTTCTACCCATGGTGGAGAAATGGGTTGACCAACCTCTTCAGCTTGTGGGAGAGGTTGGATAGGAATTAAAGGAAAGACTATGTTGATTGTGCATATGTTGCATTCTTGAGGGTCATCAACCATGGTCTGAACATTGTTCTAACTTTAGGGATGGTTAAGAAATGGTTGCCTAAAGACATCCATGTTTTGGTTGGCTAGTGCATTAGGGTTATCCAAAACAAGGTCCCCTTTGTCTAACATGTCTTGAACAATGTTTTTTAGGGTTTTGAAATTATCTGTGTCATGACCCTTGACACGATGATAGTTATAAAAGTTGATTTCCATATACCATGTAGGGATGGCTCGTGAGGGGTCAAATTAGATATGTGGTCAGATTTGAGGGAGGTTGAGGACTCCCTGCTTTACTAATTTATCCAATATGAAAGCATATGATTCTCCTATTAGAGTGTATCATCGCTGTTCATATCATTGTTGGAATTATCTAGTGATGTTTTGTGAAGTGGAAGGCTCAGATTGGTTAGTTGTGGTAGAAGATGGTGACCTAATGACCATAGCATTCATTGATCCCTTGGACTTGGGGTGGGAAGAATAAGTTTTGGAAGAAGAAGGGTCATTGGGTTTTGCATTGGTATTTTTGTTACGCAATTTGACCCTATCTTCTTCGATTGTGCGGAGTTCAAGCTTTCGGGCCATAGTGAAAGCTTCATTGAATGTGTAGAAAGTTTGAACCCATAGAGTGGACGAGATGTGCTTAGCACATGCTCTTGAAAAGAGCTCAATGAGCTTAGGTTGATGTAGTGAGAAGGAGAGTTGGTTGATCAAACCTCTCCAACAAGTGACAAAGTCTGCTATTGACTCATCCTCAAATTGTCTAATGGAATAAAGGTCTATGATGGAGACCTTCTTGGTAATATTGATTGAGAAATGATCGAGGAATAGCTGAGCAATTTAAATGAAGGTGAAGAGAGAATGATTGGTAATGGAGCTATATCAGTCAAGGGTAGTGCCAAAAAGTGACATAGGGAATGTGTGAAGTAATAATGCATCATCATGCCAGATGAGGTAGCAAGCATGTATAAATGCTCACATATGTTGTTGTGGATCCTCTTTACTCTAAAATCAAGTAAATTTTGGGAGTTTCCACTGGCTAGGGTATGGTCGAATAGGAACTGAAGGGTGGATAGGTTTATTGTAGATTTGTTCATATAAAAGAACACTCCTCAAACCTAAAACATATGTCTCAAGGTTGGACATCTTATCCATCAGCATCTTAATTAGATTGGTAGATGGATTGGCATGGGGGACACCCCCTAAGTTATAGGGTACCTAAAAGGCATTAAAAGGGGCATATGATGTACTTGGTTGCATTTGTGTAGGTGTAACATACTGATATTTTGTCATAGGGGTCAATGTCAAGGCTAAGGGGGCTTGTGCTGTGAAGTTGGAGGGCATAACTTGACTAGATGCCGCCAAGGGTGGTTGAATGGCGATGACACTAGTTAAAGGATAAGTGGTCACTCTCGTGTTTATAGGCATAAGAGTGGATGGGATAGAGACAATTAAGTTCTAAAAAGGTGTCAAACTTGGTTGAATTGTTTGTGTTTGAGGGGCTATCAAAACCTTGATGGAGGTAGGGCAAGAAAGGATAGAAGGGGAGGCCAAATCTTAAACATTGGCCATGGTTGGGTTACTAGTTGAGGTAGTGGCCTGAGTGACCATAGGTTGGGTAGTGGATACTATTGATATCATTTCCGCTTCAACCAAAGAAGTTGGCATCTCATAAATAGGGTTACCCAAAGGATCTCGCATTTGGCTTCTAGAAAGATAATGTTGGAGAGCCTTGATGTTGTGGTCAAGGAATCTCTCAAAATCTTGATCCCCTTCGAGAACAATAAGAGGTTGATCAGGGGTAGGTTGGATAGGAGTATGCTCGGTGTCTGAAGTATACTCCATTAGATGACTTGGCATGAAGGGCAAAGGTGGGAGTGGCTATTGACTCACATGGTCAACAAGGAATTTGGCTTGACTGCATGTCAGGACCATCCAAGGCGAAAGGGGTTCAGGTTCTAAAAACTATGTGTTTTAGTTTTAGAAAACCAGAATTTGTGTTAAACAACAAGAAATTTGGGTTTTAAGCTTGCTGTTTGGAATTTTTTTAAATTTATTTATTGACAGTGACTGATGTTGGTTGTTTAACTGATATCAGTTAGAAAATGTTGCCGACGTCGGTCAGTTAACTGATGTCAGTGAAGGTTTGGTTGCCGATGTCGGTGGAGAAACTGATGTCAATTTTTGTGTAATTTCAGAAACACATAAGATTGATAGTTTTTGGAAGAAGAAGATATTCTGAGTTGTTTTGGACTTCAGAATAGTATGACCTTACCAGCTCAAACACTCAGATAAAACTAGCAGAATAGATGATTAGGCAAGCAACCTCTAAAATGTTAGATTCCTATGAATGAGTTTTAAAGTCACGGTGGCTTATGCCTTAAGAAAATGTGTTGGGAGTTGGGCTTGTAGAACAGTTCCTAGAGAAGAAGTCTATGGCTAGTTTCAGGTTGTGTTATGGTGCTCAAAGATATCTATGTTAGGGTCAGTACGTGGCCTGGTGTTGGGGCTTGCTCCCCTCACTTCACAAACCCAGAGCTGAGCTGGGCCACTTAGCTAGAATATAACTTCCCTATAGTTTATACTCTACCAGAGAATAGAGTGGGTCCTCCTCTTGGTGGTGAAATCCAAGTAGGATCACTGAGTGGGGTAAGGTATCTGCTAGGTGATGAAATCCTAGATGGGCCTTGTCTCAAGTAAGTTTATGTGTTTGATTTGAAGTGATTGTGGTTTGGTTGTGTCACATTTGTGCACTACAATTCATTCATAATGCTTTAATTACTAAGTGGGCTAAGTGTGCATCCAAGCAAGAATGAAATGCAGTAGTTTTTAACCCAAATCAAAATATGTTATTCAAATGCAAACAAATGGAGAAGAGGTAAAGAGTATGAGTTTTTCACTACTCTATGATGCATGGAAGAAGTAACAAGAAGAAAAAGAGATGTTATTTTAAACCTCTACTAATGATTTTCTTTTGAAACAAAAAGATAGAAGAGGTAAAAAAAAAAAGAAGGAGAAGGAATTAATTAACTTTATGTAAAAAAATAGAAAGTAAGAGAAGCTAAGTTTTTTATTTCTCAAGAAATAAAGGCAAAGAAGAGGGGACGCAAGAAGTGAATATTTTTCTAATGTATCTACATGAAAATTTGATTTTTAAAAGAAGAAGAATGAACCCAAGGAAAACTCCAAGGGTCCCATCGGGCATGCCAGAATGTTTCTCTAGATTTTCACTAATTACATTCAAATGAGAAAGAAACTAAGGTTAAGAGGTTATGGGTTTGATGTTACCCAAATTTAGTGCACACCGTATCCAAACCTTGTGGTAGCTCCTCTTTGGCTATGGAGGAAACACCTGCAGTAAGAATGAAACTTAAATAAGAAAGATGTTAGAAGAGGCTATGGTGGACTGCCAAGCTACGCACTCGGTCCCAAAAGCGTGAAGCTCCTTAAGGGATGACAGTCCACTGTTTAAAGATAAAAGTATTGTAAAGGAAGAAATGATAAATGACTAAAGAAATAGAAAAGTAGATGGTGTGTACCTATTCCTTATAGTTTGTGTATCTCCGAATGCTACAAAAGGCTACCTGAAGTTTCTATTTGGTCTAGATGGGCTATTTGGATGGCTTTCTGGTTTGCTAGTTCAGAACATAGTCACCGGCATTGATGGGTCTGTTGAGGTTGGTTGGGTAGAAGGTGCCAATGTCAGTTGGTCTATTGATGTCAGTTTGAGTTGTAGATGCTGACATCAATTGGTCTACAAATGTCAGTTGGGGTCATTGGCCTTAGATAACTTTTAGAGTATTTTTGGGATAGACAGAGGGGTTTCTAGAAGTTTAGAGGTTGGTGCAGGGTTGTGAGAAGGTGAATGAGGTCTAAAGAAGGGTATAGGTAGAGGATTGATTGATCTAACCCAATCAGCTACCACTAATAATCTGGGGACTGATTACTTCAATTTTAGTCCTCTTCAACCATTAGAGCTACAACTTTGGCTAGATTTTCACTAATTACATTCAAATGAGAAAGAAACTAAGGTTAAGAGGTTATGGGTTTGATGTTACCCGAATTTAGTGTGCACCGTATCCAAGCCTTGTGGGAGCTCCTCTTTGGCTGTGGAGGAAACACCTATAGTAAGAATGAAACTTAAACAAGAAAGATGTTAGAAGAGGATATGGTGGACTACCAAGCTACGCACTCGATCTCAGAAGCGTGAAGCTCCTTAAGGGATGACAATCCACTATTTAAAGATAAAAGTATTGTAAAGGAAGAAATGATAAATGACTAAAGAAATAGAAAAGTAGATGGTGTGTACCTGTTCCTTGTAGTATGTGTATCTCATAATGCTATAGAAGGCCAATTGAAGGTTCTATCTGGTTTAAATGGGCTATTTGGATGGCTTTATGGTTTGCTGGTTTAGAACACAATCACTGACATTGGTGGGTCTATCGAGGTCAGTCAGGTAGAAGGTGCTGATGTTAGTTGGTCTGTTGATGTCAATTTGAGTTGTAGATGTTGATGTCAATTGGTCTATCGATGTCAGTTGGGGTCGTCAGCCTTAGATGGCTTTTAGAGTATTTCCAAGATAAATAGAGGGGTTTTTGGAAGTTTAGAGTTTGGTACAGGGTTGCGGGAAGGTGAATGAGGTCTGAAGAAGAGTATAGGTAGAGGATTGGTGTGAAAAGGGGGTGAGAACAAGGGGAAGGCCTTTCAGCCCCTCCATGAAAGAAGTCGGGCCTCTCGACAGTATTTAGAAATATCAATGAAAACTAAGTGACAATATATTCTAAAACACTGAAATGAAAACCATAGTACTTAGATTTATAAGGTGAAGAACCAGAGGTGTCAGAATAGTGATTCCCATTGTGGCTAATGTGACTGATGTTGTGAGCCAATGAAGTGAACATGGATTGCTTCAATTTAGTAGCTCAAGGTCCTTGTATAATCTTTCAATCTAGTCTCTGGAATGATTTGTGTAGAGATTTGGTAGCCAAGAGAATAATAGTTGAGTTCTGGTGCTTGAAATCTCAGAGTGTGTGTGCCAATGTGCAAAAAGGTGGCCTTAGCTCAATGTTAGATCTTGGCTTATGTAATTGATGTCGGTGATCCCACCAGTGTCAGTGTAGGACTGTCGATGTCAGCCGCAGGTTGATTGACATTGGCAGAGAGAGAATAGGAAAAAGGGCTATTTTTAGCCCTTTGCCCATTTCTCCACCTGCCAAGTGCCTTTTTCATTGGAGAACGGTCAAAACAAGGGCTTATGAGGCATGAGAGTTGGTTAGGGAGTTAAGATGAGGTGAGAATAGGTCATGGGTAGTTAGGGTTTGGAGGACCTAGTCTCAGGCTGACTCATAGGCTAAGAAACGATCTTAGGGTGAGGTGTCCAAGGTGAGGTAATTAATTTAAAATAAGTAGTTTTTAAATTAATAAGGTGTGCAAGTGTGGGTTAGGAGTGTTAATGTTTAGAAGGGGACCAAGGGGGGTTGACATGATATTGGTGTCTATAGATGGATTAGGTAGATTTTGGATTGCTACCCTTGATATAGTTTGTGAGTTGGAAGGATTATTTTAGTATTGGGATTCTACATTTTTTGGAAGAGTGTTATTATTCCAACTATGAAGGAAATTTTCAACACCAGGGTGAAGAATACTCATATATTTTTAAAAGTTCATAGTTATATAAAAATGTCTCAAATAAACATATTAAATGAGTATATAATTCATAATATGGATGGAAATAAAAAGCGGAGAGAATAGAGAAAATAAGGAAACATAAAAATATATGCCTTTCATGTCTGGTTCACCAATTTGTATGCATGCGAATAAAACACACTAAACTATGCACTCAAATTCTCAAGGTATGTTTGAGATAACCAATGTATTAGAAGATAATGAATAACCTAAATGAAATAGGATGAGCTTAGATCCAAAGATAAAGGAAAGGGGATATGGAAGGATCAAATTTGAAAGTTATTTACCAGGTGGGGTTAAATATATAAGGGTCCTACTAAAGGGAATATGAGCCTAGATTATTCATCTAAGGTTTTAAGTTGGAAAAATATGAAATTAAAACTATGGTAAAATGAAATACCTGAATTCTAATCTCAAAATATATATTGTTCTAAATTGCACTTTATAGAATGGTTATAGGCACTCTAGGAAATGAATTAACACTACGAGGATAAAGAATCTTAGTGAGTGTCATCTAATGGTAATAGAAGACTGAATGGTAATAGGTTAAGCATATAGGTTGTTTAAAATGTGTGTAAATTAATTCATTGTTGTTTGGAAATGTGTGATCAAGGCTTTTATTTTCACTCACCTTGGAAAGGATTTTATTTCTCATCTTGACAAGGTTTTGATTATTGATTATTTTTGTACTTGTGCATATTTGATGAGGTTTATACAAATAAGTTAAAATTGAATTTATTGATGAAATTAAAGTACATAAAGTAAATAAATAATAACTAATAAAATAAATTAGAGAGAAAGGTGATTCCTTTTATCTTTTTCTTGAGTTTTTTGAATGCATGCAATATTGAAAATGAAATCTAGCCTAACAAATGCAAGTGTTGATTTCTATCTTTTCTAGGTGAAAAATAAATTAAGTAATTTTTTTATTGTAAATGAATGTATCTATTGTGAAAACTAAGGTTTTCTAACATTCAAGTAAATTCAAAATCAAATCTATATCCCAAGTAAAAATACTACAAAGTATCTATGATTTCTCTTTGTAAATGCAATCTAAACTGTGTTTTGGTATTTTTAGGTGGATATACACTACATTTGAGTGATTTGTTTTGAATAAAATAAATATTTGAAATCATATTTTATGAATTATTAATATAATAAAACATTTTTAATTTATTAAAATAAAGAGAGTCAAGAGCAAACCACTTATTGATTACCTAGGTTTGACTAGGGTTTTTTACCTGTTAGTGTGCTTGTTTGTGTGTGAATAAGAGTTTGTTTTGAAACTAAAAATTGATTATGATTATAGCTAAAAGTGTTTGATTTTTTTTATAATATCTACCTAGGGTTTAGAATAAAATCTATATACTATGAAATAATCTATTAAATGGTTGCAAATAATGAAGAAAACTAATTAATATTTTGTGCAAAGATGGGAGAGAGAAAAATTATTTTTCACATCAAATTTAATTTTATTAAAATTAAATATTTAAAATAATATAATAAATCAAATTAATATAATCTATTTTACTGAGTAAAATAAATAAATCTAAGCTAGAAGCTCCCAACTTGATCAAGGTGCAGATCAACTAAAAATAAGAGTAGTATTTGTGATGTGGTCCTCAACGTGCTAGCTCCTTCAATAAATAAATAATTATAGTAAATATCTAACTGGAATGATGATAAAATAAAAATAGAAAATAAAAAAGGGGGAAGATAAGAGAGACACAACTCCAAATAAAATAGCAACTAATTATGGCTAGTTAGTTCATTGAATGTAAAGATATGGTTGTAAAAATAATGACTTCCTTTACTTCAAATTGTGTAGTCAAATGTGAAAAAAAAAGTCAAAACAATGGTAATATTTTGTGGCTATGAAATTCTTAAAAAATCTAGGCTTCAATGCAAATTTTTGGATCTAAAATAAAGATAAAATTGGCTTACTTGTAAAAGAGAAATATATCTTGCATGGAGTTTAACTAAGTTAAACTAAGAATTAAATTTAGGATGGACTCAAAATGATTATAAATAGAATAAGGAATGATTTGGGCCTTATTTGAGGTGAAATTAAGTCATAAAAATCAAGAAACATGAAAATAAACATGTAAAAAATGTCAAGGAATGAGTCTTGGAATCTAAAATTAGAAGGTAAAACAATAGTGATGAAACTACCTTTGTTTACATGAATGGTTTCATAACCACTACTCTTGAGGACAAAATTTACCTATTTCATCACATAACCACCCTATATTTAAAATATAATGGCCCTTATTTAACAGGTTCATCACAATTTACACAACTGCCTTGATGAACCTATCACTCATGGGACAATTTTATAACCCCATAGGGTAGTTTTATCACTTAAAAGGCAAGTTTTATCACCTAATGAGATGTTTTTGCATCAAGAAAAAAAAGGCAAAAAATATCAAAAAAAATATTCATAAATTCTCTAAGTGTAAAAATAAGGATAAGACTTGAGCATAAATTATGAGATCATTGCATCATCATTGTACATTGTACTAGACATGTCACATTGTGTAATTTTTAGGTGCATACAGTGTCAATATTGTTAATGATGTTTCTTCTATCCATATCATTATATAGGGAAAGTACTTAAATATAATTATCTCAATAAAAAATATGTTCCTAGATATATTATAAGTAACATTACATAGAAATATCTTGATATCATCAATTATTTATAGAATAACAAAGAGGGGAATAATATTTTTGATTGGTTCATCAATAAAGGAGTCAATGATTGATATTTTTCCAATTTGAGTAATGCCAATGATCTTACATTATAGGTGGTGAAACTCATTGTAAAGGAGGTTTGATATGCCTATACCTTGGTTTATTTTTTTTGGATCTCATAAATAGTGGTAGAAACTTTAGGTTATTCATCTAGAAATACATGACTTGGTATTATTGTGTTTTCAAAATGGTATTTGATAAATTAATCATTAGTTTTATTAAATAAAATATGGTTAGATTCATGAATCACAGAATTATAATGATGATGCCTATCATCTTTAATCATGCCACAAATTCAATCATTTTAAGGTTGATCTTAGGTTATAAAATCATATTTCACATCATGCTAAATATTGGCCTAATTGTGTAAATATTTGGCATAATCCCAAGGAGATTAAACAATTTAAGTTAATTAATCATGTAATAACTAAACTTAAAGGCAAAAAAGAAGTGATCTATGGCCTATATCTCAAATGCATAATTTCATTGATAACTAACAAGATTGAATGTAGCCTTAATTTCATTTTGAATAAAAATATTATGATGGGAAGAGATTTATGCACATTTGAGATCACTTGTGTAGGAAATATTAAGAAAAATAAATAATTTTGGCCCATTTTGGAAGGTGGTGATCTGGATAGTTATATGGAAAACATTTAGGGTAGTTACACACATAATTGATTGAGTTTTTTGGAGGGTGAAAAGGGTGAAAAGTTTCAATGAGAGATGTGACTATGTTGGTAATTGAGGAGCTGACTTATCAATTCACTAGAATGAGTATTCATGGTATGAAATTCTACAAGAATAAGCATGAAAAAAATAATATATGGAGTAATTCCTTAAGCTAGGGAGTATCTGAATGATTTTTAAGGAGGTTATTTCAGATAATCTATGCCTAGTCCATATCATGAAGTTGCCAAGCAAATTATGAAGTAAATTAATATGAAAATGAGATTCTAAGTTATATTATCCTATCAATTTTCAATTTAGAATCACTTTCATAATTAAATTCATGTTAGCCTACCTATATATTTACTCCTTTCACTAGAAAAATATATCATTGATGTGTAATAAGGTAAAACCCTTTTGTCTCTCCATCAATCATTGATTTTTTGATTGTATAATCATGCAAAATCCCTTGGGATTGGAAATTTTCCACCATAAATTTGGTTGAACATGGGAAGAAGGATAAATTTATCCTAAAATGGAAATAGAAGGGAAAGCTTTCAAGAACTGTGTCAATTAAAATTCTTGTGAAGACTCGCATTTCAACATTAACCAAGAAACCCCACTTGTTTGTGGTCTTAGACTTGAAGGAAGAAGAAAATGAATAAAAATATAAGGTTAATTAAAAGGACTTTTATTTTTTGGGTGGTTCTCATAGTGTGAATAGATAATTTTTTGATCCCCTAAAGTATAAATTTCCAATGCTGACAAAATAAGTCTTGCGTAAAGTAGTTAAAGTTAAGTTCAAGGAAAAAAAGAGAATTAGGGATTTGTATGAGGATGAGGTATAGGATAAAATTATAGATATGAATAATTATATGGAAATCCATAATAGAATCCTCAATTTTATTATCAAAGACATAAATAACATGAAGGAATCTATCAACTTGTTTAAAAATATCTTAGGTGGTAGCACGAGTTTTTATGGGCAGTAACAAATCCTTAGTGAAGGGGACAATGTTCATTAGAATATTTTTAGGTTGTAAGAGAAGGTTTTATCTATGGATAAAGATAAGGTGCTATGCAAGATAATATCAAACAACTCACCCAAATGAGTAAATTGACAATAAAAAACTATGTCTCCAATATCAATGTTTTGAAGGAGGTTATTGTTAGGTTGTGGAGCTAAAAGCTTCACTAATGCAGACATGGAGGAGGTTGTTGAGAGGTTGCTAAGTTGCAAGGCAACCGACGTCAGTCTGATCAGCCAATGTCGGTCATATACAGTGAGAAGAGCAATCGACATCGGTCAGGGATCAGTCGGCGTCGGTCACCTCCAGGCAGACAAGGACTGACGTCAGTTGCCTGTGCGATTCTAGAACTACCAGTTCATGGACAGTTAGTTAACGAACTGGGTGTTTGCATGTTAAGAGGCCAATTATAGACTTGAAACTGTGGATCTAATTATTGTAATTAGATGTCTAATTATTGTTTGCATGAGATCTATATAATAGACTCATGGGCTGTATTATAATTTGTGCTAGAGAGTAAGAGAGCAAAAATTAGCTCCTTCAAAGGGAAGAGAGCAAGGTGTGTTCCTCCTAGTGCCACAGTGCCAAGTATGGGTGTTGGTTTGGAGAATCAGAGGGATTATTTATGTATGTAGGATCTTGGTCTATAGGTGTGCAAGGCCATGTTTGGAGATCTGCATGGTAATTAAGATCATTGATCTACAGGTGTATGTGTGTGCGAGGTCTAAGGTTTGCAGGTGTGCATAACTAGGTTGATCTGGAAGGGGCAGCAGGATCAAGGTGATAGCAACACAATAGGGAGCAAGATCAGGTGGGATCTACTTGGAGTAGGGTGTGTACTCAGTTGGAGAGCAAAGAGGAAGGCAAGGTAGATCCTTCCAAAGTAAGATCAATTGAGTTACAAGTTGTTGCAAGTTCATGGGAGATCTACTTGGAGTATGTTGTGTACTCGGGTTTGAGTATGTGTGTATACTTGATGTACTAGCAGTATTGTTACTGACTGGTTGACTGGTAGTGTTGTTACTAGCTGGTGGAGGTGAACACCAACTCTGTGTTTGAGTTGTGTGTTGGGACCATAAGAGAGAGAGTGATCTCTTGAAGAGATTTACTATTTATGCCCTAGAGGTGTGGGAGCCCTAGAGGTGTGTAAAGAAGAAGGTGGCATCTTCTTTGTTGTATTTCCTTCTGGAAGAGTATTAATATCATTGGGTATTGTCTCTCATATTCTGTGTTGTTTCTAATTGTAGTTACTTATTGCTTCTGGTTATTTCTGCATGTTTAGTTGCATGGTAATCAATTATGCTTCCTAGATCCTGACAAAGTGGTATCAGAGCTAAGGTTGCAGGAAGCAGGTTTATGTTTGGTTACAGGTCACTCTTAGGGGGTTCTGATTGAGTGGGAGTATAGCAATGATAAAAGAAAGTACACTGAGGATGGAGGAATTCAAAGGCACGAATGGTTAATTACGGTGTTATGGAAAGAAAGAGCAGGTAAAGAAAAATTGTTGGTTAGTAGTATATCAGCATGAAGAAACTGAAGAAGTAGATGTTTCAGGTGTTGTTACACAGGATGCTCTAGGATTTTTCTTGGATAAAGTAGAATCTTGTTTTATAGATTTTGTTGCCTCTTTCCATGCAGCCCCAAATAGAGGGGTTGGTGAGCCTTGTCAAAGTTTTGGCAAAGGGGAAGTGCAGCTGAAATTGTAGGTGGCCAACACATGGGTGTTGAAGAAGGTCATGTAGGTCCCAGTCTTGAAGATGTGGCTAATTTCTTCAGGAAAGTTGGGTGATGAGAGATGCACAAGAACTCTCATAGAAAATTCTTGGAATGTTACCAAGGATGCACTTGAATTAGCATGTGGTAAAAAAGTAGGTACTCTTTATCTACTTGCTTGTATTACTGATTCCACTTCTGTTGCATAGGTGTGGCTTTGTAGGCTTGGTCACATAAGTGAGAAGGGAATGGATGTTCTTAAGACAAATGGTAAGAGATCAGCTTCGGAGAGCATAGACTAAGATTTCTGTGAGCAGGGGGATGCTACAAGAAAGGATTGGATTTATTGCAGGAAAAAGAAGTTTGATGTATTTGACAAACTTAAGAACTGGAAAGCCTTGGTGTTCTTGGAGGAGATGATAGACAAAGATTAGTGGATGGAACTGGATACTTCTAAGCAGGGCAGTTTGGACATGGGTATGATTCAAAGAAAGGTCGTGGGTAAAAATTCATCACTCACAGGCGAACATAGGTACCGACATCAGTCATGGGTAACCGATGTCGAATAGACAGGCATTGACATCGATCATGTGTAGACCAAAGAACTCAGTGGTTTCGGGTAGGTGGTGACCAACATCAATAAGATAAACAACATCGGTAGTCAGTCAGTCGCATGGAACTGATGTCAGTCAGATGCAGACTGGGTGGTGACTGACATCAATCACTAGAATGGATTTTGGGCAGACAGTAAGCTGTCATGGAGTCTCAAACACCCATGGAGAGCACTGAAAGTGTAAGTAAGCCTTAGATTCATTATTCCTCTTCTTTATACTACTTGTTGCTCACTAATGGTCAAGAACCAGGAAGTTTTTTAAAGAAGCAGAGTAGGTAGGATCCAAGAAATAGTGGGAGCATGGCATGATTTCTTTGGAGAAGAGCCAAACAAGAGATTTGGTAGATTTTCTAGCTTAGATGAAAGCACTGAGATGAATAGATTCTAAGGTGAAAGAATAGAGAGAATGGACACATGAGACAAAAGGCTAGGGTACATGGTCTTGAGGAAGCTGCAGGACAGTGGTACAGGTTTTGACAGGTGGATGACAAAGCAAGGCTTTAGTTAATGTCAGTGTAACCATTGTGTTTGTCTTACCAGGTTGGATGATGATTGAAACATTATCCTATTATTGTATGTGGATGGTATGCTTGGAGCAGGTATAGACATATAGGGTTTTGCTGAGCTAAAGGTAAGGTTAGTTTAGTGGTTTGCCATGAAGGATTTGGGAGCAGTGAAATTCTTTGGCTTGAGTATCTTAGAGACAGGGAGATCACAAGCTGATGTTGTCACAAGATGATTATGTGAAGGTAGTGAAGGATGCAGAATCAGGTAGCACACCTATGGATGGACATGTCACAAAATAGGGTCCCTAATCACATGATGAGGTTGAGTACATGTGTACTCCCTAGGTTTGCCCATGCAGTGGGAGCTGTCAGAAAGTTTGGAGACGATCTGGGAAAGAAGCACTAGAGGGTAGTTCAGTGGATTCTCAGGTATTTGAGAGGGACCAGCAATAGGTCATCATGCGATGCAGGGTCAAGTTCTTTTCTACATGGGTTTGTAGATGCAGATGTGACAGGTTACTTGGATGACAGGTGTTGCACCATAGGATGTGTGGTGGTTGGTCTTTAGGATTGATCTTGAAGAGGTATACAAGCCAGGAAATAGATTAGATGTGGTATAGGTATAGGTACAGTGTAGCTATTTATCTCCAAGTGGGAGATTATTAGGTTGTGGAGCTAAAAGCTTCACTGATGCAGACATGGAGGAGGTTGTTGAGAGGTTGCTGAGTTGCAAGGAAACCGACATCGATCTGATCATCCGACGTTAGTCATATACAGTGAGAAGAGCAACCAATGTCCATCAGGGATCGGCCGGCATCAGTCACCTCTAGGCAGACAAGGACCGATGTCGGTCGCCTGTGTGGTTCTAAAACTGCCAGTTCATGGACAGTTAGTTAACGAACTGGGTGTTTACATGTTAAGAGGCCAATTATAGACTTGAAGTTATGGATCTAATTATTGTAATTGGATGTCTAATTATTATTTGCATGAGATCTATATAATAGACTCATGGGCTGTATTGTAATTTGTGCTAGAGAGTAAGAGAGCAAAAATTAGCTCCTTCAGAGGGAAGAGAGCAAGGTGTGTTCCTCTTAGTGACACAGTGCCAAGTATGGGTGCTGGTTTAGAGAATCAGAGGGATTCTTCATGTATGTAGGATCTTGGTCAACAGGTGTGCAAGGCCACGTTTGGAGATCTACATGGTAAGTAAGATCATTGATCTGTAGGTGTATGTGTGTGTGAGGTCTAAGGTTTGCAGGTGTGTAGAACCAGGTTGATCTGTAGGGGGCAGCAAGATCAAGGTGACAAAAACACAACAGGGAGCAAGATTAGGTGGGATCTACTTGGAGTATGGTGTGTACTCAGTTGGAGAGCAAAGAGGAAGGCAAGGTAGATCCTTCCAAAGTAAGATCAGTTGAGTTGCAAGTTGTTGCAAGTTCATGGAAGATCTACTTGGAGTATGTTGTGTACTCGGGTTTGAGTATGTGTGTATACTCGGTGTACTGGTAGTATTGTTACTGACTGGTTGACTGCCGGTGTTGTTACTGGCTGGTGGAGGTGAACACTAACTCTATGTTTGAATTGTGTGTTAGGACCGTAAGAGAGAGAGTGAGCTCTTGAAGAGATTTACTATTTATGCCCTAGAGGTGTGGGAGTCCTAGAGGTGTGTAAGGAAGAAGGTGGCATCTTCTTTTTTGTATTTCCTTCTGGAAGAGTATTAATACAATTGGGTATTGTTTCTCATATTCTGTGTTGTTTCTGATTTTAGCTACTTATTGCTTCTGGTTATTTCTGCATGTTTAGTTGCATGGTAATCAATTGTGCTTCCTAGATCCTGACAGTTATCAAAGTTAGTAGGGAGGAACAAAGCCCTGTGAG